>CM041001.1:3887549-3904126 GCA_022985145.1 Pangasius djambal | reverse complement strand
AAAAAAAAAAAAGGGTAACACTGCCAGCACGTTCACAAACACGAAAAGGACAAACATCAACCTGCGTCATTTAGAAAGTGGCGAAATAACCCGGCACATCCTCAAAAAATAAAAAAATAAAAAAAATCTTGGAGTGAGTGAGCAGCAAATGCTACAGGGGGTGCCAATATTTACAAACCTTAGTATCTAAAAATTGCTCAGAGGATATGAAAGAACTCGGAAGTAGTTATAAAGTCAAAGAGTGGGCTTATAAGCTATTAGAAAACATTATATCGTATTTTACTACAGCACTGTGGAATTCTCGAGTCTGATTGGTCAGAAGGTGTTGATTAATTTTCTATAACAGCAGCTCTTGTATGGCAGACCCTCCACATAACCCAAGATTAATAATAAGCGGATAACAAGTAACTGTTAATATGGTGAAACACCACCCTGTCGTTGATTACTTTCCTATAACTCTACGCCCCCAAGTGTTATAGTCCTTACTTAATAAACAGAGTGAAAGATGACTTTTTCCTGTATAGTGTTTGCTGTATTTTCGCCAGTGATATTAATTTTTTTATTTTATTTGCTAGCAGCTGACACAGCTGCTGTGCTGAATCTGGTCAGGACAAAACCTAGATTTCTCTAGTGCTACAGAGCATATACACTCAAGTGCATAAGTTTGTACACCCTTGAAATGAAGCGACAACAGAATGAATTGTATATATTGTATTAATTTAGTGTGTTACGTTTCATAGATGTTCCTTCTTACTTCCTAACAATCAGGAAAAAAAAAAAAACGGATATGCCCCAAATGTAAGAATTCTAGAATGAACAGATTTAACAAGTTGTCATATTATCACGTCGTTATACAACTTGTGGCCTTTAGCTGTGAGTTTTTAATTACACATTCCCAGTGAATGATCACAGAATAATAAAGAACTCAAGACTCAGGCAAAATATTTAAAAAAATAATAATAAATCAAAAATCATCTAATGTGGCACAATTCTTACAGAAAAGTATCCTTTCAGATGTTCTGCTCACAACTAGAAAGAAAAATAAAAGAATAACTTACACAAAGTCTCCCAATTTATATTAGCTGTTCCATTAAAAAGCCAAGCACATGTCTTTATGCGTGTGTCGGTGTATGCATGTGTCCAAAAGCTATTTACTACAAGTCTGACCGTAGGGCACTGATTAACCACAAAGCAAACACACACAGTCACTCACACACGCGCTAGACTGGTGGTCACGGAGCATGTCAGAGATCCCATCATATCAAACATTAACCACCTTTGTCAGTAGCCGACTCACCCCATAACCCCGTGTCTCCGCATTCAACCAATGAGAAGCTGCATGAGCTTAACAAAAAAGACATCACCAGATTCATGTCACTAACCCGACTCACATGGCCCTGAGAGTGTGTGTGACACAGAATAACACTTCCTATAACCTCATGCCCAGGCATATCGTACTCTTTATCCCACCATGTTCTTGCACTAGCAGAAGAACCCATGATGTGTGAAATATCACAAATTAGACGTGACGTGTGGCCAAGTATGGTGACCCATACTCAGAATTTGTGCTCTGCATTTTTATCCATCCAAGTGCACACACATCGTGAACACACACCCGGAGCAGTGGGCAGCCATTTTTGCTGTGGCGCCCGGGGAGCAGTTGGGGGTGCCTTGCTCAAGGGTTTCGTATTATTGAGGGTGGAAGAGAGCGCTGGTCATTCACTCCCCCCACCTACAATCCCTGCCGGACCTGAGACTCGAACCCATGACCTTCGGGTTACAAGTCCGACTGGCAAGACTTAAATGGCTTTACCAAAAATAAGGCTAACGCTAGAATAAGAACCCACCCTGTAGACCTCTTCCAGCAGAAGTTTGGCACAGTTCTTGCCCAGTTCTTCAGGAAGTACTGGATCTCCCTGTCCTTGTGGGGTCGATGCCATCTCTGCACTCAGAAACGTCCCGTTTACCGTCTCGGCCACCAGAGTCAAGCCAAAACCTGGAGACCTGGATGTTAAAATAATAGAAAAGAACCGTTTAAACACGGCATATGACCAATATGGTACATCACAGAGATTTGATCAGTCAATCAGTGTACAAATCCTTTTCTGAGCTTGTAGTAACCAGATATTTAGACACAAGCTTTAGAACTATATCTGTCAGTTGCTCATCAGCTCATCAAATACCTATTTGTTTTCCTTTAAAAAAAAAAAAAAAAACACATTTAAAAGGTGATATTAAATGCACATGGTGAACAATTTCCAACAGCTATGTACTGGAGTCAGACTATTTTTTGAATGTGGCTGAAGTTTAAATAGTAGAGTACTGGGTAAGTAGTGGATTCTACGGGTTTCATCGACACCATTTTATACCCTACAGTTGGGGGTCATACACTTACATACAAACATTAACTGATTCTCAAGAAGGCAATACAGTGCATTACAAGCCAGTGGGGGTGTAAACTTTTGAACAGAATGATCGGTGTACATTCTTATTCTGTCTATTGGGAAATATTTAAATATCTTATGTAGCTTCTGAAGGGCAGTACTAAATGGAAAAAAAAAAAAAAAAAAAAAAGATTTTTATACAAAATAATTGTATTGTTCAAATGTTTACACTCCCTGGCTCTTAATGTATCATGTTGCCTTCTTGAGCATCAGTGAATGTTTGCACCTTTTGTAATAGTTGTGTTTGAGTCCCTCCCTGAAAAGATGGATCCCAACATCATATAGCTGCTGTTGGAAAGGGGTCAAATATGCAGATGATGTTAGAAAAGCAAAGAATGTGCAGCACCTGGAGGATTTTTCTGAAGACCATTGGGCAGTTTAACTGCTCAGGACAAACAATGGACTCATGAACAACTATCACAAAACAAACAGTCGTTGATCATCCAGGAAACAACACACAGTATTAAGAATCAAACATATGTCAACTTCTGAACTGGTTCATTTGTGTAAATTCAGATGTGTCTTGTGGACTATACGTAAACATCCGTTATGTGAAACAGCTTATTCAGGGCAGTACTAAATAAACAACAAAGTGCAAGTTTTATGATCTCTATTTTTTTTTTTTTTTTTTTTTTTTAAATTATTAACATTTTGTAGATTCTGCAAGGCGTATGTAAACTTATGACCCCAACTGTTGTAGTGAGCACATATATCGAACAGGATTTCATTTAGGATTTGTCCTGAGTATTGACCTTACATAAAAACATTCTTACTTAGAAATGAGTTAAAGATACCAAGTGATTTTTACGTGGATCTTCTGTAGTGTGCGAAGTGTACGCAACATGAAAATAATGTCTCATATTTCGTTTCATTTATTTACCAAAAGCAGCAGTGGGATTATCTTTGGGCGTTTATTTTAGAATCAGTAACACGGTGCCACTCACATATTACAGTCCCTGAATCATCATCACCATCTAGTGGCAGAAAAACACATAAGATGAGTGCTTACTTCCCCGAACTGGCTCCCTTCATGTGGTCTGTGTAGATGTAAATGTCTGGAATAAATTTGTTTAAGATGCTCCGGGCTGAATCTACAATCCTGTTGGCCATCTGAGGAGACACACGCACCGTGTATCTGACATTTGAGGGTCAAAGATTCAAATCACAGTAAAGAGTTCAAGTTATGGACAAGATACATCTTCCCCAAAAGGAGGGGGAGAGAGAAAAAAATAAAATAAAAATTCTTAAAAAAAAAAAAAAAAAAAAAAAATTATAATTAAGTTCTAAAGCAAAGCACAATCAGAATGTGCAGCAATATAATCACAATCCAGTATTCAGCTCACATCGTGAGACACTTGCGTCTAAACCAGCTGTGCACATCTGCGCTGGAGAACCAAAATGCAAATGTGAAGGATACGCTGTTCCTCTGATCCTTTTGATTTTGCCTGGATCGGTGAGCTGCACGGGTTTGATGGTTCGTCGTACAGGACAGGAAAAATGCACTTCACCTCCTCCTCCAGGCGCCATGCCTCTCTTGACCACCTGAGAAAACAGGGACGTTATTTACCCATATATCCATAAGATATAACAAAATGGTTTTAGTACAGACAGGGTACATAAATGGACCAAAAAAAAGTTACATAAAATACAAAAAAACAGAGTACATGGAAGAGGAGGGGGGAGAAAGGGGGAGGAGAGAAAGAAGAAGAAGAAAAGAAAAAAAAAGAAAAAAAAAAAGACATCACCACCCTAAAGTTTTGCATCTCTCTAAGCCTGAGGAGAAACTAATCAAAAGACAAGGCCTGCAGCATCATCAGGAAGATCATCCAGAAAAGGCTGCCACACTTTATAATGCCTCACATCCCTTAAGAGTTAAACTTAAACGCTTCAGAAGTAACTTTAAATATCTCCCTCTGCCAGTGGCTGAAAGTAGAAGGCCTTGCTTGGATTCATTAAAACAGCACACAAATCCTTACGTTTAGAGAGGAACCTCCACCTAGCAAGTTCAGCAAAAATAATCCTGGATCCATTTTTATGCAGTGACAGAAAATCCCACAAAGTTCACTTGTTTGAACAAACTCACCGTCCATGTGGAAAACATGCCACACTGAAATGTAATCACCTGATGGCATGGTTTGGAATCTCGGGAATCTTCCAGGAGTCCCTAATCTAAGATATCTGTCAAATTATCCCAAAATACTTGACACCAACAGTCAAAAATGCAAAACAGTACTGACTCTAGCAGTACCTTTATTTCCAGACCTTCCCCATCGATACCAAACTTCTTCATTAGAGGAACAGCAGTGGCTTTCAGCAAGTCCACCTGCAAAACAAACAAAAAACAGACACCTATTTTTAAATATAATGCAGAAACAGAATTATTATTTTTACTGAAACGTAGTCGGGGGCGTGGTTACTCACTGAAGGGTCCGTCGGGTCGTTCGTGACCCCTTTTAACACAGCTTTAAGTGGATTCTTCATGAACGGTGCCAGCATGATGAGTGCCTCCAGGTAGTAACCTATCGAGCGCTGAACGTTACAATCGTGCTCCACAGTGCCGCCGTACAGCAGACCAGGCTGGTAAAACAACACCGTTCCTGTGTGGAGGACACAAGCAAAGATAAAAGCCTTGCATCTTTACTTCCACTGAGCAGGAATTAATTGCGACTGTCCAAGCAGCCAATCATGAGGCAGCAGCTCAGTGCGTAAAATCATGCCGAAGATTATATGGTCAAGTGTTTTGTTTACATTAACCCCAAAATCTTAGTGATCTTAGTGACTTTGACCATGGCATGGTTGTTGGTACCAGATGGACTGGTTTGAGTATTTGAGATTTTCACACACAATATTCTCTTGAGTTTACACAAAATGGTGTGAAAAAAAAAAAAAAAAAATCATCCAGTGGGCAGCAGTTCTGTCAGCAGAAACGTCCTGTTGATGAGAGAGGTCAGAGAAGAATGGGTAGACTGGTTCAAGCTGACAGGAATGCTACGTTAACTCAACTAACCACTCTTTACAACCGTGGTGAGGAGAAAAGCATCTCAAAATGCTTCAAAACTAGAAGAGGATGAGCTACAACAACAGAAAGACCACATCAGGGTCCATTTTTGTCAACCAAAAACAAAAATACACCCCTGATTAGAGCCATCATGCATGCATGCAAGAAGGCCCGGTGATGTTCAGACCTACCTGTCTGGTTGATTTCGATGCTGGTGCCGTTGGTCACTTTGTCCAGAAGCCTGATAAAACTCGCTTCAAAATCTGAGAAGACAGAAACCGTTATTAAAACAACGAACCATAAATTTTCTGCACTCTTGCATGTCACGCTGAAGCATCCTGCTGATACGTCAGTGTGCACTTCTCTGCACGATGACGCGTTCTCTACTCTGTCATGGTACAATCGATATGATGACTAATCCAGGCAGTAGGAGCCATTCGACTGCCAGCGTCAGTCCTAATTATAGCCCAGTGCAAAAGTTTGCGGCCCAATGGTTTTTGGGTTGCCAGCGAGCCACATTAAAATCAAAACTCTGAAACAAAGTTGTGTCACATCCCTCTCAGTCTCCAGACTCGTTCTGAAATGTTGTTTAAAAAAGTGCAAGAGGGTGAGAGAAGGTCCAAAAGCTCAAAAAGCAGTTATAATGGAAAAGAGTGAACACACAAGTTATTCAAAAATATGTAAAATCACAATTATTACATGTATGAAAATTTCTGAACTGAGAGCACATTTTGAATTTTTTTTCCCACGCTAATTTTCTTGAATTTATCTTAAGGGTGTGCAAATTTTTGCACTCGACTGTGTCACAGTAGTGACGTCAGAGATATTCAAAACATGTGTGACGAGTTAAAGCTTAACTAAACAAATATGTACGTAACTGTAGATAGAAATATTACTACAAAAAACATTGCTACTTTTAAAAGCAAAATAAAACGTTAGAATGTTGTTGGCATTTAAAACAAACCAAATACTAGCTGTATGTGGACTATGTGGTCAGTTTGTGGCACATTTTTAGTAAATGTTTCTATGTAATTGCTTTGTTCTTGTGTTTGGGTTTAAAATTTTGGTCATGTGGGAAGTTTTCCTTAAACTGAGAATTTCAGCACAGGAAAAAAAAACCTGAAAGCAACTCTTTACAGTGGAAAATAACTACTAAAGTGATGAAAATGCTCCAAAACATGGCACCATTGCGGTGTAATTGTAACATTAGTCACATTATTGGAGGTCAGTAACCAACACTGCCACAACTGCTCTCCACTCCTGATGTTTACGCAATGCTAACGGCTAAGCTAGCACAGACGCTGCACATTTTCTGCGACGTCACAGCACATACTGCGCTCCGTTCGTGTGTTGAGCTCACCTCGAAGCCCGGGGTTGTCATCTCTGGATCGTATATTTCGTATTTTCACCCTTTTCCCACTCAGCGTGGACAGCACCAGCCTCTGCCTCAAAAAATTACAGCCTTCGTAGTTGAGACTGGCCATGTTACTGTCGCCTCACAGGCACTTAACCCACGTGTGTCTCACGAGAGCTTTTTACCCCACCCGCATTCCAACAAGCCACGCCCCCTGCGCCTGGATTGGCTGATAATTAACACCCACTAGCGGCTCAGAGCGCGTTCACGTCGCCATAGCAACTGTACAACACGGGGGCTAGTTTTAAAAAAAAAGAATGGTTAAAAACATGTATTTTTTATTATTATTATTATTATTATTATTATTATTATTATTGTTGTTGTTTTAAACCGTACTTTTATGTTATACGCAAACGTAAAATACGTGTGCATGATATTATTTATTGATTTCTTTCCAGAAAATATGGATATAAAAATATGTCTGACAAAGTTTTGTATTTGTAAAAAAACATGCATTTGTAATGCACCCATATTCATCTTCCATTCTAGAGAATAAACTGTACGTCATACTTGTCTTTTTCTTCACCACAGATGACTAATAAACACCAGTCCATGAGGCGGGACCTATCAGGATACGGGTGGGGAAACTACGCAAGTGGAGGTCAAAGGTCATTTCCTACGGAGCGGCGCGAAGGCCAAATAGGATGAATTAATCGATTTGTGCAGTAACTCTTATTCCCACTAGGTGTCGCCAATGTCGCGGTTTTTTTTTAAGAAATCACGACGCCTTTATGTTAAATACATGGAGGTGACGGTTTATATAGATGCACATAGATGCACTTTGTAAGGTATACAATTACTGACTGTAGCCCAAAAAGAGAAAAGGTTATAGGACTGATATAGTTCAGCATTGAGGTTTATTTAAAGGTCACAACAGAAAAAAGACACCAAACTGCACCTTTCCTTGTCACTGGGGTGGTACTCTCAAGGGTACATCTTTTCTACCTTTAGTGTGTATCTTTTAAATGTAATTTTATCTTTACCAATTATTATTATTATTATTATTATTATTATTATTATTATTATTATATCTAAACACCCAGCTAACCCTTTTTGCTTACCAGAATGTTCTGGGCATGTTTGTGTTCGGTTTATGAAATGTTCTGAGAACATATATATTTTTAAGTTCCTGTTAGGTTTTCCTGGACAGTTTTCTTTATCGAAATATAACCTTACCATGAGTTAACCTTCCGCTAACCTGCAATGGTTCAGAGAACATTCTCCTAAAGTTCTGGTAACCTTTAAATTATTTGAACCTATCAGCAACCTTGTACTGTCCCAGGATGGTTTCAGTGGAACGTTCCCTTAAATACATTTCTTAAATTCTTAAATAAATAAAAGAACTTCCTGTTGTGAGACCATGAAAGAATGAAGGTTAGTTTGGCTAACATTTGGCTAAAGTCCCTTTCAATTGTCATATAACCATAAGAAAACATTGTGTTTTAAAATTTCCAAACTGTTAACCAAAAGAAAACGTTCTTAGAATGTCATGAAATGGTTCCCAAAATAAATAACCAAAGGGGAACCAAATGCTAAATTTAAGAAAAGGGGTATTTACTGGGAAACTGATGAAAGGTACAACAGTATTGCAGTTATTCAGGTACACTACATTGAGGTTACCAAGTAAAAGATACACACTAAAGGTACAAGAGAGGTACCCTTACATTTACATTTACAGCATTTAGCAGACGCCCTTATCCAGAGCGACTTACAGAAGTGCTTTGTATTCTCTATCAACAATATATCCTCATGCTAGTGTACTAGGTCAAGGACGAAGAGTACCATCAGTCTAAAAAACCCTGTTGGTGAGGTTAGTACAGTATGATGGTACTCACCCCAGTGACAAGGAAAGGTACAGTTTAGTACTTTTAGTTCTCTGAGAGTGTGAAGTATTTCAATTATTTCGTATTTAATCTATTCTCCTATCTTACAATGAAAATGCTCACATTATATAACACAGGTGTACTTTTGCTGCATCAATATTTTGCAAGAAAATATTAAGTTATTGAGTAAAATGTATCATGTCTTTCTTTAATTAAAAAATGTAATTGTCAGCAAATTACTGTCATATAAGAGGAATAAAACACTCCAGGAGGTGCTATTATAGGAAAATAATCATCTTTGGGTTGATAACAATAACTCTGGTTTGTATCAGGCTGCATCATGCCACCCCATCGTTGTTTATTTTCCTATAACTGCCCACCCCATATAATTCTATATTTGACAGGCAGTCAGCAGTGAAAATAAGCCGGCCACAGGGGAGATGCTATGCCCTTTTCTTCAACCAATCACAACTATTAATTTGCATTTTGGACCAGCTGCAGATGTATAGTGTTGACTGACAGATTCCTGTGTAAAAGAAGTTGCCTAAGAACTTTTTTTTCTTTTTCAAAAGATCAGGCATCTAGTTACACAGAACTTGGAAAAAGACACAATGGAGACAGTTATCACTTCCTCCATCTTCTTGTACATGTCAGCTCTTGTTTTCAAGCAATTTGCACAGAGGGTGATGAGTGAACTTTCCTCACAAAACAATGTCGTTAAGTGGGCTCGTTTTTCGTATTATGTTAATTAATTTGGGAGGCACATATTTTGCAAAGGGCAGTTCAGAGATAAGAGTTTTGCTCATGTGGCAGTTTTAACATTTATTTTAAAGAATTTAAACTCATAACCTTCCAGATACAGAACCAGGCTTGCCAGATCTGTGGTTTACTTTGAATAGCTGACACTAATTTAAAAAACAAAAAAACAAAAACAACAACATCAGTTAGATACATTGGATGAATTATAGCAATATCACATAAATCTGCAAAAACAGCAAATGCATGGTCTATTACATATGTGTGGACTATGTGTATAAGAACTGTGGCTATGGTTATGATTAAAATGTAGTGGGTCAACAGTTTAACAGTGTCAGTACAGAAAACTTACTGTAACTATACTAAACCAGGGTTGCCAGGTCTCCAGCCCAACTACATCTCTGCACAGAAACTGTATATACCTGAAACTACCCCAAACATGTTGGCGGTATATGACAGGACAGTGATGATAGAGATTCATTCAATATACAATCATTCACTGGTTAAAAAACCCACAAGTAATTGTTTTAGTCACTTGACTTGAAATGCATGAATATCCTCATTTTCCCTTTAAAAGTTTAACTCTCTTTAAAACAAGATCTTGGCAGCCACAGACTATTTTAAAACTAGCCCCCCCCCCCAAAAAATCGCCACCTACTGACTTGCTTTTTACACCCGCAACCTTGTTCCAAAACTAGCCCAATTCTGACTGAAACTGCAAATGCATATGAGAGAAAAACAGAAGACTACATGTACTAAATGCGCTTGTTGTGCATCAGTAAATTGGTTTTGCTCATTCTCACAGGGTTTCTTTATTTAGAACAATATATGTAATAATGAAAGACCAATTTAGGACCTTGACAAAAGAACTGTTTCGAAAAAAAACTATTTAAATGCAGCTTAATTTTGAAAAGAATGTTTTCCAGGGTCTCCAGTTTGAATGTAGTCAAAGGGCAGGGTAAATTAAATGAAAGGATGAGATCAAAGCCGGCAAAACAGGGTAAATGCAGGCATGTGTTTACACTGAGGACAGGGTGGAGGCATCCCAGGGGAGTGTGTATATGTGTGTGCTTGAGCATCCTACCATAAACTTTAAATGAACTGCTAACACTTACTAGTGTGTGTGTAAGTTTACATGTGGGTATAGTATAAATGCCAGTGAAAGCAAACTAATTAGAATAAGAGAAACAGTTCAGCTTTATTGAAAAACTATCAAATATCAGATGTACAGCATATTCATATTAGATTCCTTTAGTGCACATATGAGCAAATCTGTCAAGACTGAAATAGTTCTCGATGTGGATAACTTTGGTCTTATAAGGCACCAAGACATCATACTACTCTCTGTGAATGCAGAAATGAATAATTAATTAAATTTGAAAAAAGTTTTTTAAAGAAATTGTACAGAACTACCACAAAAGTCCAAAAGGCACACAATTAAAGATCAATATTGTTATTTAAAAAAACACATTTTGTGAGTACTAACATTTACATTTGGCATAATTATGGAAAGTTTCATAATTGTGCTCAATGTTTTAAATGTCACAGAGGTGGTCCACAGCATAAACCATCAATGTTATAACATTCTCTAATCATGTTATGCAGTAATTCATTAATAAATAGACAATGCTGATTTAGAAACAGAATAAAAGTTCATGCTGCATCTTTGCACCGTAACAAATATCCAGGAATCCGCCAACTCAATCCCTGTGAAAGTAAAAAAAAAAGAAGAAAACCAGACATCATTTTCCAATCAGTTTTATTTTGAGCATTCAGACTAGTGCACTGGGAGAGGCAGTGAAACATATTACTTTAGCACTCCTCCCAGACTAAATATAACCCCAAAACCACATGCTTTTTCACAAAACGCAACCTTACAGTTCCTCTGGTCAAGAGCAGAAGTCTGACCACTTCCTGAGTCTAAAACCAAACTTGGTTTTTGCAATCACACATTTGTCTTTTACTTTCTCTACTCGGATCCATCCCTTAAACTCATTACAAGAAGGAGAACATACAGCACGCATCTTGCATGTTCCGTGATGAGCCATTGCTCATAGGTGCGACTCCTGCAGTTTTTGTTTTTTTTTAATCCAACACAACCCCCTATATCTCCTTCACCATGACTCCATTTTCCTGTTGATGCAGTGCACGGAAATCACGCAGCAACACTGCAGAGAGCTGACCGGATACGTGTCCAACACTCAGGGATAAAAATATCCCACACGTGCATGTGTGTGTGGTGTCTGAGACATTCACAGTTCAAGAAGCATAATCATACAGTGGTGAGTGAAGTTAGAGATGCACTGAGATGGGGATATCTCAGACAGACAGAGATGGAGTCAACTCCAGAACCATTGGCACCCTTTATGAAAATGAGCAAATTGACTATATAATGGAAACAATGCCTGTACTGAGTGCTATATTAAGATTAAACCTCAACAGGGACCCTGTGTACTTTTATCCTAACATAACACTTTACAAACTTAAGATTTTTTTAGTAGTTCTATTATTGTTGAAAAACACTGGTTTCAAAACCGTACAACTAATACATGGTGAAGCCAGGCAAGGTTCCAATATTGGTCACTTGTAGAAGACCTTGGACCACTCTCCAACAGAGCAAAAACAGGTCTTAACCACATGGCAGAGGCAACCAAGCTTTGGGCTAAAAACCCTGATACTGGACCACTAGCTGCCCCAAAGAATCAACATCCTACATCATATTTTACACTGGTTTGGGGGCTTTTCCTTGTATGCAGTACACATTTTACATCAACCATGCTGATGGTGTTCAAGACCAAAAACGTTTGATTTGGGTCTCACCTGAGCACAACACATGATTCCAGTTGTAGTTACAATTTCTCTTGGTAAACTTCAGTTGCTAAATTTTTGGGCTGCTCTCAGAAAGCACTTCTTTTGTCTAACCTTTCCAAACAGCCTGGTATAAAGGTGCTGTATAATAGTTTATTTCATCTTTTCATTATAGCCCAGATGGTATTTTTAATGGCTTCTCTATATTTATATCCAAAATTATACTTACACGTCAACAAATATCTTTCTCTCTTAGTGTTTAAAGGTTTTCCAAAAGAGTTTGGTGATGATCAGCAAAGGAACTTTACATGTCTGAAACTTCATTTGTACCCCATGGAAACAGGAAATGGGGAGAAAGCAAGCAGGGACCATAAACACAGAAAAAAAAAATTCTAAGAAGATTATTTATTTTCAGTTACTTTAAGTATTTTTTTAGAGGTACCAATAATTTTGTCGTACATGTTTTTGAAGGAAAAAGGTATTAATAAATGCAAAATTCGAATAAAAATCTATAAAGTTAAATTTTGTAAGAGAAAACAGACTGAGAGTATAAACTGCTGTATTTATATTATGGGTGTGGTGATATAACTTCCACTTGTAAAATGCAGTAAATGACTTTTCACTACTTTTTAGAGAAAAACACATTAAAAATTATATATATTGTCTAATATTGTGTCAGTCCCCCTTGTGCCACCAACAGCTCTCATCCATCAAAGCATGGACTCCACAAGACCTCTGAAGGTGTGCTGTGGTATTTGGCACCAAGACGTTAGCAGCAGATCCTTTAAGTCCTGTAAGTTGCGAGGTGGGACCTTCATGGATCAGACTTGTTTGTCCATCACATCCCACAGATGCTCGATCGAATTGAGATCTGGGAAACTTGAAAGCCAAGTCAACACCCTGAGCCCTTTGTCATGTTCCTCAAACCATTCCTGGACAAGTTTTGCTGTGTGGCAGGGAGCATTATCCTGCTGAAAGAGGCCACTGCCATTAGAGAATACCGTTGCCATGAAGGGATGTAACATACACATGAATGCCAGGACCCAGGGTTTCCCAGCAGAACATTGCCCAGATCATCACACTGCCTCCGCCGGCTTGCCTTCTTCCCATAGTGCATCCTGGTGCTATCTCTTCCCCAGGTAAGCAACCCACACGCACCCAACTGTCCACATGATGTAAATGAAAACGTAATTCATCAGACCAGGCCACCTTCTTCCATTGCTCCATGGTCTAGTTCTGATGTTCATATGCCCATTGAGATGCTTTCAGTAGTGGACAGGGGTCAGCATGGGCACTCTGACCTGTCTGTGGCTACACAGCCCCATACGCAGCAAGCTGCGATGCACTGTGTGTTCTCACACCTTTCTATCATAGCCAGCATTAACTTTTTCATCAAATTTGTGCTATGGGATCGGACAAGACAGACTAGGAGCCTTAGGTACCCATGACACTGTCACCAGTTCACCGGTTGTCCTTCCTTGGACCACTTTTGGTAGGCACTAACCACTGCATGCCGGGAAAACCCCACAAGACCTGCCGTTTTGGAGATGCTCTGACCCAGTCGTCTAGCCATCACATTTTGGCCCTTGTCGAAGTCGCTCAGATTCTTATACTTGCCCATTTTTCCTGCTATATATATATATATATATATGTATGTATGTGTGTGTGTGTGTGTGTAATATATAGGAATAAAACACATTTTGTATAAAGCAATGTGTTACTTTTGATGTGTTTTAGGAGAAGATGCACACCTTGTGCTTAAAAGATGGAACACGAACGTGGTTCTCGGAAAGGGTTGCTGCCTGTTGGCACCCCGACCAGGAGGGCGTCTTTAGGGGCATTCTGAAGGCAGTACTGCTGTAGCTCAGCTGCGGCCTGAGACACCTATGTAAAGCACACACAAACACACACACACACACGTTTGTTTATCTTATTCAAACCATGTTAGAACTGCATTCCAGAAACCCAACAAGATGTAATTCAACACCACTGTGCTTAATCTGTTGTTATGTAATATGGAAAAACAAGGTCCATTTCCCTCTAATTTCTCTACACAATGCTGTGTCTGTGTGTACAGTACTAAATTCTGTTCATGACAAATAATCTGCTGTATGCAAATGGCTACTGTCTCACATTCAGATATTCCAGGTCAGAACAGAGACATTACTTTGCATAGGCAAATCAGCACACAGGCAGGAGTTATAACAGGATTCAGGAGGTGGAAACAGCACCAATTCAGTTTATGTGGTGTTTATTATGGAGTTCCTGACATTGATATCATTGAAACATGATTAAAATAAAAAGATTGACACCTGTTTCCGTCCCAATGGCTTCATTTATCTAACAGAGTATACAGTATGTCTTTACTATTTGGCATTATATAACAGCAATTCTGATTGGTTTCTATTAATGTGCAGTTTTGTACTAATGTGCTAGTTCCAATACATTATGATGTCCCAAGTTGGGAAAATCATAACATATTAGTAACAACTCATTCACAGGGACTTATATGGAAAACTCTCTACATAATCTGGACTTTTAATTTAATATGTGCTGATAAGTGGAGTGTCAGTGCATTGTTACAGTCTGAGGTAAAGTTGTAACTTTAGGTTTTCCGCCATGGGAAAGTCTTCAGGTCAGAGGAGTTTACACTGTATGGTTTCCCAGTAACATGACAAGCTACAATTTTTATCTTGTTAACTTTAATAAAGAAAAAAAGGGGAGAGGCTGGTGAGTAAACTCTTTATAGCTGCTCCAATGTAACAAAAACGAACTAGTTTCGTGGATGTTCCACAACATTAAATGTAACTCTAAAAAGTTAAAGATATGACGTGTTCATAAATAAATAAAAAATTGTAATCGCTGGCAAATTGTTGTAGTATAAGAGGAATAAAACACATCGGGATGTGTTTATAGGAAAATTTTGTTTATGGTACAAGCTGCATCACACCACAAAGTCACTGATTATTTTCCTGTAACAGCACAACCCCAGTATTTTATTCATTTCATATACACAGCATATCAATGATAAACAACTCCAGAAAAGGTGAATGCAAATGTATGCAATGTGCCTCTTCCTGTAATGTCTATTTTACACACTGGGTATCCTGGACCAGTTCAAGCCAACCTTACATTTGGTTTAAAAAAAAAAAAAAAAAAAAGCATCAGCAGAGTGTCAAGACATTGAGAGCAAATGCTTTAAAAGTAGATTTTATAATGATTACGTTTTCTAAATTTCCACGTTTTAACAAAAAAAAAAAAAAGAAATACTGCTGTTTAAAAAAAGCTATCTATCATGTTAACAAATTTTGTTAGTTTCCTTTTGTTTAAAGGATTATGTTTCTCATATATATATATATATATATATATATATATATATATATATATATATATATAGAGAGAGAGAGAGAGAGAGAGAGAGAGAGAGAGAGAGAGAGCTATAGCCTCTATAATATCAGTTTTTTTTATTTTTGCAGTCATATTTCTGTTTTTCGTACATCCTAGACATTAATAATGCTGAGTTAATATTTTACTAATACTCTTGTTTCTCAGCATAAATCCTTCGCAGTGTTTTTGTATTTATGAAACATATTACCACACATCTGTATGTACTTGTTTTGAGTAATCCTTGAAATTTAAAGCAGTTCAGAAAATCACATTTTAATTTTTTTTTTTAAATCAAGCATCTATATCTCTTGTTTTTCAGTGTATATGGCACTGTAAATTATATAGCACTACTACATGCTTACAGTGGTTATTAGTAAAACTTTCTCACACTCTGCAGCACGTTAAGAAGCACTGATTTGCATTCTCTATGCAGTGTATTTCCTCTGTAAGCATAATAAACCTTTTCATTCTCACCTTTATTCTCTCTACACTGGCTTGCAGTTTCAGCTGCTCCACATTCCTCCTCATGTCCGTCAGGCTCACGTTAGATGAAGACATGCTCCAGTGTGAAACGTCTCTGGCTCAGAATGAACGTGTAACGTCTCCGAAACTTGTAAAAACAGACGGCTGAGTGTTGGATTTAACGCGGCGCTGCCAGTAGCAGGCGGTAAAAATCATGTGTAGAGTCTAATGAGAACGCACAGACGCCAGAGCTGTAGCCCCACCCAATGACGTCACACAGCTAAGCCAATCAGAGTCGGGGGCGTGGTCTAACCCATAGAAAGTACATACACATATATGACATTAATTTAAATTTGATGTTGTATTATTGGATTTTATATATATATATATATAACATTCTGTCTACAATTGACTCATATTATATCTAACAATATTGTAAATAAGGTTAAGTATTATAAAATCAGAAAATTAAAAAAAAAAAAAAA
>CM041001.1:3860998-3871977 GCA_022985145.1 Pangasius djambal | reverse complement strand
AATTCTCGTAACTGCATTCAGAAGCCTCTGAAAGGACTCAAGTGACTGAAAAAAACAAAGCATCAAACTGTTTAGTTGTTGGAAATTTACACTACACCAGGTGGCCAGCAGATGTGCACTGACATGATTGTATTAATTCCACTCTCTGTAATCTGACCTGCTCTGCCACTGAATGACAAGTGACCTACACTTTAACTAAAACACTTATATTCAACAAAACCTTAGAATGTATCTAAAATTAGCAACTCTCCTTCTTGTCAGTGACAATCTGTTCTTCTTTCTTTGCCAGATTTTGCCAGTTGTTATCCATCATTTCTTGATGAGAATAAATGCTCTGAACCTGTACTGCTACCAGGGCAGAGGCAGGTCAGCTTACACAGTTAATCGGTCAAAATCATAAAGACTACCACCTCTTCCATAATTAATAATTAGTTCTAGTAATTAGTGCATGAGCTTATATATGCAAAACTGAATTATTGGGGATTATTTAATACCTGTGCATGATTCTGAAGCTGAACTTCCACTTCTATCAAAAACGATTGGTGATATCCCTCTAGCGTGCTTCTTCTCTTTTCTTTCCTTATCTGAATAGTAAATGGGAGAACAAGCCCCTTCTGTTAGAGTGTATATATGTATATGTATATAAATGTCTTCTCTAGATGACTTGGGCTTGGATTTCTCTGCTCTGCACTTAGTGTATCTGTCCTTAAAGTGAACACATCCAGGTAGCAACCTGTAGTGAAAACTTCTGACAACACATGATTAAAGATTTACAGTTTAAACATTACAGCAAGATTCTGCTACCAAGTAAAGCCTTGTTTGCTTACAAGGACCACCAAAGGCATGAAGGAATGTCAAGTGGATGCTTAAGACGGTAAAAATGATCATCTAACAGGAAATGATTGCATAGTATTAGTACAGTCCACTCTGCAGCAATTACTCCCATACAAGAGGCAGCCATTTATATTCACTGAAATATTTTAAAGGACCCATCTAGAGGGTGGATTGTACTTCTGAATTGGAGTGTATTGCATTGCAACGCAGTCTTTAAAAATCTTTAAAAATCCTAACAGCATGTCGTGTGTATCTACAGTGCTGTTTTTGGTGCTGTGATTGGTTGAAGAGGGGAAGTTTGTCTCTGCTTGCATACCTGGAAATGCTGTGACCCCTCCTCTGTGGGTTTTATAAGGGTTTCATAGTAATATCGTCAATACAATACTTTATTCTGACTGTAAACCTGGCATCTGCCAGCTCTATTATGTTTATTATGCTCTATATTATTATCTTGTCAATTTTAATACCTAACCACACAGCATCTGTGATTTTTAGTGAAGTAAGTACTATTGGTTCACTGATCAAATCGCAAACTGATCAAAGTTAGTGCTTGTCTTCCATGTGAAGAATGCACATAGTTAACACGGTTAAGTTTGAGGTTGTAGAGGAAATAAATGTATCGTGTATCAACAGAATCCTAAGATGAGTGTATGCTCTGGCAATATGACAAACAAACAGACAGGCACGTGTCATCACATAATACTCTCTGGCCTGAGAGGGGAATCAAATGGTAATTAAATGTCTTTATGATTATTCCAGCAATTACTAACTACAGCCCAGCATAAATCAATAGTTATGATTATGAATAATAGCTAATCTAGACTGTAATTAAGAGACCATCAGGAAGAATCAAGATTATAGTGTAAGTGATCATGATGCTCAGATACAATACGTTGTAACTGCGTTTCCATGATAGTATCACTCGTGGCATTTTATTAAGCCAACCAACTACTTCTGCTATAAATGTAGATCAGGTTTAAGTATGAAACATTTACTTTCCGTTTAGTGATAGTCCATGCACTAGGAGCTACTAAGGGATATGTACACTTAGTAACCTGTTGCTGCAAGTGTCAGTCTTCAGAGTGGCTCTGTTTTGGTAAAGTGGCCTTCCAAAGGACTCTTCGAAGTTTCAGATTGCTTCAGATTGCTTCAGAATAGACTGCAGCCTACAACATCTAAAAGTGCCAGACTGTGTTCTGAATTTTGCTTCATCGCTTTACTTCATCTACAAGAGCAGCACCGGTCACACCTGCTGCATTATGGGATGCTCGGAAGAAAATGCTATCTGGGATCAAGCTGCAAACTGACCACTAGGACTGTAATTAACACACGAGGCCAAGGAAGACAAATGCTCACCCGAGGCCTCGGAACCTGAGGCGGAGTGCACCGACTCGCCCTCCGAGAATGACACAGATTCTGACTGCGAATCACTGGCTTCACTGCGCGTGTCATAGTCATTCTGCTCGTTCCCTTCCTGCTGGTCGCCGTCCTCCAGTTCATAGTCTTCATCGTCGTCTTCTCCTTCTTCTCCCTCAACGTCCTCGTCCTCCTCTTCATCATCTGGGCCCTTCTCGCCTTCCTCGTCCTCATCCTCCATCACCTCCTCTTCCTCACCGTCAGAACGGTTGCCTTCGGAGGAGCCTGCGGAACTGCCCGTCTCCTGCTCGGAAGCGTACTCCTCCGACCGTCCTTCTTCGTCTTCTTTCGAGGAGCGGCTGACCCGCCCGACGCTCTCCTCACTCGTCCTCCTCAGCTTCTAAAAGCACAGATGTGTATTACTGTTTGAAAACTATTTGCTGTACTTACTCTGCACATTAAGATAACAAGTCAATACATCATACATACACTAACGTGCCCCCCCACACACCTCATTCAGCTCTGGCATCAGTGGTTTGATCCTCCTCTGGTGGTCTCTGCTGTGCCCTTTGGACAGATCAGCCCTGGAAGCTCTCCCTCTGGCAGAATGGTTCTTCCTGTCTTCATAGAAGTCATCAGGGTGGTGTCTGCCTCTCAGGCTGGTCACCTTTTTCCCAATGGCTCCGCCGGACAATACTGACCTTTTAACCAGCTGCCTGGTGGAGTGGCCAGAAGACCTTAGTCGCTTTGCATCATGGCTGTCTCCACGTTCATTCTTTCGCTTGGAACCTTAAAGTTAAAAATAAATAAATAAACTCTCATTGTAAATCAACTGTCTAGCTGTTTAAGGGTCTAAGGTTGTTGTCACGGTGTCACAGTGTATGATCAGACTTCACCATTTCTGTCTGTTACAGAGTGCCAGTTAGTTTTTCTCATTACTAACCCTAAATCACACTACAGCAACCTCTGTTTCTCAGTGTAGAAGACACGACTGGACTGAAAACCCTTTGGCTGTTGCAACCACATTACACTGTTCTCTCTGCTGCTACTCCTAGCAAGTTCAAAACACAGAAGAACATGGCATTGCTGGCCAGAATGAAACAAATCTATTATTGTCTAATCAGCACTTCACACTGCTGCTCTAGTTACCTTTCCTCGCAGCCACTCTCTCCTTCAGCTTATAATGACAATTTTATAGAAAGTCATTCTCAAAAATATCTTTCTAATAAACAAAGAACAATTAGGGAATTTGATTTTGTTCCCTTTTGGTTTTTGTCATACATTATATGGCCAAAAGTATGTGGGCCTGACCATCACACCCATATGTGGTTTTTTCCCCCCAAACTGTTGTTTAAAGAACACAAGTGCATAGAATGTCTTTGTGTGCTGCAACATTACAGTTTCCTTTCACTGGAACTAAGAGGCTCAAACCTGTTCCAGCATGACGATGCTCCTGTGCACAAACAGAGCTCCATGAAGACACGGTGTGTGAAGGTTGGAGTGGAAGAACTCGAGTGTCCTGCACAGAGCCCTGACCTCAACCCCACTGAACACCTTTGGGATGAACTGGAACACCGACTGCACCCCAGACCTCCTCATCCAACATCAGCACCTGACCTCACTAATGCTCTTGTAGCTGAATGAACACAAATCCCCACAGCCACGCTCCAAAATCTAGTGGAAAGCCTTTGCAGAAGAGTGGAAGCTATTATAACAGCAGGACTACATCTGGAATGGGATGTTCAGCAAACACATATGGGTGTGATTGATCAGGATTGATACTTTTGACCACATAGCATATATACAAAAGAATATGCAAAGATTTCATAATACAATTTGCTTTACACACACGGTGTGTGTGTCTGTGTTTTAAAATGGATGATTAGTGGAAGTGGTTCAGTGGTTAAGGCTTTGGGCAACTGATCAGAAGGAAGGTTGTGAGTTCAAATCCCAGCAATGCCAAGCTCAGATCCTTGAGAAAGACCCTTAACCTTCAGCTGTATCCTGTCTCAACTGCAAGTCGTCTTGGATTAAAAAAAAAACACCACCACCCATTTATAATGTCGTTTTGCACAAAATGCAATAAAAATATAGCTGCCACAGTGACACACACACACACCTTTCTTTTCGTTCAGGTCATGTTCACTTTCAGGGTTGTACAGCTCGTCGTCTTGGTCTGGAGCATCAGTCAAGATATCCTCCAGAACATTGAGCTCTCCATCTAAAAAAGTATTTAGATTTTAGAAAATGAGTACCTTTACCTTACCATTTTTACTCTGACTTTTGAATTATTGATGCAGGAAAGCAAGCTGAATGCTAGTTAGCGGTATTACAAAGCTAACACAAGTAAACACTACATACAGCTATTAAATTAGCTAAGGTAACCTGCTAATATAAATCAATTACTACTACTACTACTAATAATAATAATAAACGAGGGCTGTTTAGTTATTGTTCTTAATTATCATAATAATGACGTAATGGTTAACGCGTCTATGCAAAAATCTAACGTGAGTAAGACAATGGTGTAAGCTAAGCGCTAACATGCTAATATTAGCTAGCTACATTATTTTACCTTTGTCGTCTCGCCTGTCGACGGCCATGTTTATCAGCCTTTCTCTCTTTTTTTTAAAAGGAGACTGAGTCGCCTCGTTTTGTCTCCTTTTCAGTGCCCAGTATATTTTATTTAGACAATCCGTTAGCTACATAAAAAAAAATTGACATTCAGTGCAATGTTTTTGTTCGTGCCTGAGCCCTCGTCTAAAATGGCTGAACACTTCCTCTAGCTCTGCACCGCCGCTGCGCCAAGGGTTGCCAGATTGAGCCAAAGGGTTGCCTGGGTATCTGAGTAGCCTTTTTCCCCCTCGTCTCATTCTTAGCAGTATTGTCTACATTTCTGACATCTTGAGTATCTGTCTAATTACTTTATTTATATTAAACCACAGCCCTTGAAATGTATACAAAGCGCTAAGGGTTGCCAAGTTGGATAGAGGGTTGCCAGTTTGGGGTAAGCATGTAAGTCACCACATAAACAAAAAATTGGGGATGTGTGAATTGCGCATTCAGCCACTGTAACATTGGTGAGGTCATGCTTGGAAAGGAGGCCTGGGGTGCAGTCAGTGTTTCACTTCATCCCAAATGTGTTCAGTGGGGTTGAGATCACGGCTCTGTGCAGGACATTCGAGATCTTCTACTCCAACCTTGGCAAACCATGCCTTCATGGAGCTTGCTTTGTGCACAGGGGCGTTGTCATGCTGGAACAGGTTTGGGCCTCTTGGTACCAGTGAAGCAAAATTGTAATGAACAGCATACAAAGACATTCTATAAAAGTGTGTGCTTCCGACTTTGTGGCAACAGTTTGGGGAAGAACCACATGTGGGTGTGATGATCAGGGGTTCAAAACTTTTGGCCATATAGTGTACCCTAGATGGGGCGCTACATTCACAACTAGGGCAATTGGCATAGACAGTGCACCTACCAGCATGTCTTTGGGAGGAAACCAGAGAATCCCGAGGAAATCCATGGAGAGAACAAGCGAAACTCCACACGGACAGTAACCCGAGTTTAGGATTGAACCGGGGCCCTTGAAGCTTGCTGAGTGTGGTTTAGGATGCAGTCTGACTAAAAATGAACAAACCTTCACAGGGTATCTGAATACTGTAAAATGATGGGTTCAGTCATGTATCAACCTGCTATTTTCCAAAAAAAATAAAAGTTTTTTATTTCAAAATGAGATTACATAGCTTATAACGTAGTTTGAAGCAAATTCCTAAAGATTTTTTGGCAGGTATTTACTGATAAGATTTTTAAGCTGGGAAAAAAAAAGGATTCTGGTTAGCTACATTTGCTTCATAGCTGAGTACAAAACTAAAGAAACAAACGTCTTCAGGATAAGTGGAAATTTTTAATCAAAATATTTAATTACTTAAATTACTGATTATATGGTAACATATGTATCAAGGACTAAAAATACAGCAGACATTTTACTAGATCATCAGTTAACAATCTAGTAAAAGCAAATCAACTATTAATCTTGTTTAAAAGAAAACCATATGGTACAAGAAAGACATGAAACTCTATGAGACTGTAAAAGAAACCTGTTCATACTGTGACCAAAAAAAATAATAAAAACCCTAGAAAGTATAGCTTACATTTATCACAGAGCATTTTAGTTCTTTGTTGGGATTCTTCTGAAACATTTACAAAATAGCCAACCACACGTTTTTCACAAAGATGAACACAACCAATACAATTACAGAGAGCAAAAAGGCAGCCAAAAAGGAGCAAAGATGGCAAATTTTGTATTAGTGACTACATTATTTAGAGTTAGTGTTTACTTCAGATTTATAGGATTCTTTGATGAATATACTGGTTTCAGTGATAATTTTACTAGTTGTATTTTCATGGCCTATTTTATTTATGTATTTTATGTAATGTAGGTGGGGAAAAAAATTGGTCAAATGCTTATCAAACGCTCATCAACGCAGATAACAATTAACCAGTGTATACCAAGTAATCTTTATGTAACCATGCCTGCTAAATCATGTTAGGCCTTGTGGCAAAGAGGTACCTCAAAAGGAGCTTTGCAATAAGCTTGCCAAACACAAAGAAGAGCCTCCTGTCCTTCAATTACCGTAGTTATTTCAGTCATACGTAGCAGCAAAAAACAAAGAAAATGATTATCTGTACGTCGTTATTGGCAAATGAATTGATGAGTTGGACATGGTCAGAGAACATCAACAAGGTTCAAGTTGCATAACTCATGTTTGCTTTGGGCATGACCGTACACAAATCATGTCTCATGTATTTTTCTCTGTTACTTTTATTTAAGAAGTGTGGAACATATAGAAATTAATTATTAAACATTATTACTTGTGAAACCTTTTCATTTTTTGCCCTAAAGAGGATTTCTTTTGTAACAGATTAGTTGCACTCTTTCTTTATGTAATGGTTAGCTGTTGAGGATAAGAACAAAGCTGAGAGGTTTTTATTTTCTTCACAGTGGTATTCATTTCTAAACCTGCAACCTAAATTAAATCACAAGCATATAAACACAAATGAGAGATCAGCAGTTACCCATGACTTCTGTAAAGAGGTAATCCCATTTCACCATGGCCATGACTTTAAACACTATATCTTGAGACACAAGAAACGAAATATTTTTCATTCTCTGTGGGAAATCCATGTGATCTGTCTACAGTATGGTGACTAGTGATAGATGGGTATGCCATCCAGTGTGTATTCCTGCCTCACACAAAGAAAAAAAAAAAAAGAAAAAAACATACAATAATCTGGCTGCATAAGTGCGCACATGCCTTAACTAATACTTTGTTAAAGCACTTTTTGCTTGTAATGCAACTCTCAGTCTTTTTGGATAAGAGTCTACCAAGTTAACACATCTTTATTTGGCCATTTTATTCCACTCTTCCTTGCAAAAATGATGCAGATCTATCAAATTACAAGGTAATCTCCTCTTAACAGCCCTCTTCAAATCATTCCACAGGGATTCAGTAAGATTTAGATTTGGGCTATGATTGGACCATTCCAAAACATTGATTGTCCTCTTCTGAAGCCATTCCTTTGGGCTGCAGGTTTTGTGCCAAAATAGATTGGTATTTGAAGCGATCCATGATTCCCTCTTTCTTGACTAGAGCCCCAGTTCCATCTGAAGAGAAGCAGCCCCATAGCATAATGCTGCCATGATCAAGATTCACCGTGGATATGGTTTTCTTTGGATGATAAACTGTCAAGCAATTGCTAATCTTTATTTGGAGTTAATCAGAATTACTTCATTGATGACAGGTGTATGATAATTATTTTTTAATGTGAGTCTGAATGTGTTTGGTTAATTCTGAGCATAGCCACATACTCGATTATAAAATGGTCTGGTGTGATTTGACATGATTTATCTTGGTTTCATTTTAACCCTGCAACCCTGTAGACCTTTTACATACACCGTATACAGTAATGTGTGAGGAAGACTGTTGAGATTAATAGAGGAGTGATTGGAATTAAGAAGATGAGAGTTGGGATGCAGGTTTCACATGTGTAAGAGCTGGGTATAATTGGGATGAGGAGAAGTTGGAATAAAGGGCAAAGAGGCCAAGGAAGGAGAAGAAGCTGCCGAGAGGGGGCAGCTGGCATGATGAAAGGAGAGCCTGGAAAGGATACAATTAGCAATTTGATCATTCATTTGTTTGAATGATTAAAAAAGAGAGCAGATAAATTTGTTGTGTCAGAAATTAAGCTAAGAAACATGATACATGATATAGAGAAATATCTCTGTTTCATTGCTTTGTTCTCAATACGGACAGAATCATTTGAAAGTGGACATGTACATTTAACACAGAGTGTTTTAGTCTTAAAATTTATGTAAAAATGTCACAGTAATTATTAATGCATTCATATACACATGCTTCACTCTTTCTTGCTCTTTGTTCGGGTCTTTCTGAAACATTTACGGAAGAGCCAACTACACATTTTCACCAAGATGAACACGACTAGTGCAATTATGGAGAATAAAAAGGCAGCCACGTCCAAGCAGTAGTACTGATACCACGTGAGGTTATGAGCTTCAACCCTCAGGTGTTTGGCCCCCTTATTGCGCATCACAAACTCGATCCAGTATACGGCCTGGTCTAGTGGCTTCATCGGTTGATCATGGTGGATTCGTGATAGCCTCATCATGCTCTCCTTGTAGCTGAGAAAAGAAACAAAATAGAAATCAGAAGTTTGTGTCATGTCGTGTAAAGACATATATAGAATGAAAAATGCTTGCAAAATTAGTGAGACACTTAATCTCTGTCATCACGTGGCATTAACATTAGTCATGGGTGATTGGCTCACAAGTGGACAGCCGAGATGCATAGCTGGCATTATGAATGCATCTCCTGTGTGACCACTTGATTGGACTTCATACATCATTTCTACTAGATACAGGCATACTAGATAAAGGCTGTTACACACATTTATTATGTCAGTCTTCCACTATATTTATTTTCAGGAAGAAATCCGAATCCTATGTCATGTACCTGTATGTATAATCACATGGCCTGCTAATGACACTTAAAAATAAATGAGAAATGAGACAATCAAAGCAGCTGATTTTGTCTCTGTTTTTATAGCATCACCTTTATCCATTAGCCTAGCAGCAGAGAGCTCTCACAATGACTACATATTTTTTGGCTAGGGCAATGACGCTGTTGATTAGGTAGTCGTTCGGTGCTGCCTGGGACACATCAAGACACTTTGTGTTCATGTTACAAATGTGATATGGCCATATTTGAATGTGGCTTGAGTGATCGGATCATTCAAAAGTGATCAAAAAAGAGCCCTTTTCATGATGAAGGAGCTTGTGTCACTGTATGCCACTCTCCCAGTATGGCCACTCTCGGTGAGCAGATCTGAAGAGAGTGGTCAGAGACCACAATGAAAGGTACAAAAGAATATTAAGTGTACCCTAACCGGATTAGGGTTATCAGGACACACCCATAGAGCCAGACCTGGGGTGGTGTCCATAGAGTGCCTGGTGACAGCAGTATTCACATAACCCAGTTTGGCTCAGCCTGAAATGGTGACATGCTGCCATCTTGTGGACTCATCACCTGCAAGATGAAGGGTGGGGGCCAGGTGCAATGCCACCTGGGTGGCAGGTATGTGATGAATAGTCTTAGATGGACTGGTCTTTTGCAATGGAAACTGGCTTTTTTTGTCTGCCTTAATTCCACAACCTCATATGGGCTCAGATACCAGACATCTTGGATAGCAATGGAGATCTCTCTTGTACCCCTGAGTTCCCACAGGAGATAGGAAGACCAGTCCCAGGCTGAGGGCCTCGCAGTTGGGAACGCCTGCTTTAACCTATAATTGTACATATGTACCAAATAGCAAATTGGAATTTTCAGCAGTGGTGAGGGACACCATCAAGCTGAAGAAGGTGATGACATTTTTGTTATTACGTTTTTGTAAAAATGAGCTGCTGCATCTTCTTAGCTCCCACTAAAGCTGTATCAGGCACGTTCCACTGGGTGGAGACCCAAGGGCAAATCCAGGATCCCCTGGAGCAATTATACAGTATGTCACAGTTTGGGAATATCTGTGGTGCTCTCAGGAGAATCTAGAATCTATGGCCATGTTTAAAGAAGTCTGGGCTGACCTTCTCAGCTTGTTGCCACCATGACCCCATCAGGAATAGTGGAAGGAAAAGGACTGACTGACTGACTGAATGAATGAATGGTGATAAAAATATTTATAAAGCTTCCAAGTTAACATCACATATTTTGATCCAATTTGATTGAACTAGAATTTGCAATTTTGCAATTGTATGTGAAGTGCTAACTGAAATTTTTTACATATGCACCCTTAAAATGATCTTTTTTTTTTCTTCTTCATTTTAAGGGTGCATATGTAAATGTTTCAGTACAGTGGTGAGACCGGCCATGCTGTATGGTTTAGAGACAGGAGTCAGAGCTAGAGGTAGCAGAGCTGAAGATGTTGAGGTTCTCTTTGGGAGTGACAAGGTTGGACAGGATTAGGAACGAGTACCTCAGAGGGACAGCTCATGTTGGACGTTTGGGGGACAAAGTTAGGCAGGCCAGATTAAGATGGTTTGGACATGTTCAGAGGAGGGAGAGGGAGTATATTGGTAGGAGAATGTTGGACATGGAGCTGCCAGGCAGGAGGCGAAGAGGAAGGCCAAAGAGGAGGTATATGGACGTAATAAATGAGGATATGAAGCTAGTGGGTGCAAGTGTTGAGGATGCAGAAGATAGGGATAGGTGGAGAGTGAT
>CM041001.1:3841331-3860898 GCA_022985145.1 Pangasius djambal | reverse complement strand
AGAAGCACCCTTAAAATGATCTTAATCTTAAAGAGCCAACTCTTATTGAAATCACAAAATCAACTCACGATGGATTGTTAATGACATCACTGATAGCCTGCTTCAAGTCCTTGGTCTCCATTTTGTTAAAGTCAAGCATGACAGCAGCCCCTTTGGTTTTCATATGATTGACATTATCTGGCTGATCAGCAAACAGTGGCACACCCACCATGGGAACTCCATGATAAATAGCTTCATATATTCCATTGGTCCCACCATGGCAGATGAAGGCCTTGGTTTTAGGATGTCCTGTTGATACAAACCAACAGTGCATTTACTTCAACAGAATGTGATAGTATAACTACAATGAAAATGTTCCTTACCTAGTAAATCATTCTGGGGAATCCAATCATAGATTCTTGTATTAGGAGCAAGAGTTTCTGGTTTCTCTCCTCTGTATCCCCACACGACCTAAAATTACACACAGGATTCAGGTTTGAGGAGCTTAAGAATGATCTTATCCTGGTCTAGGTCAACATCTAATGGGAATTTAAAGTAGCCAATCTGCCTATTGACAAAACTTCCAGAATCAATGAAACACTCTAACACATTTTCAGTTAACAAATCTACGTAACAGCGCTATAGTTGACACTTAAAATCTTTCATAAATTAGACTGTGGATTATGAATTAAGATGTGCATTATTAATTCCGTAAACCTTTTGGGGAATCTGGCCGAGCGCTGAAGCGATGGTGTTTGCTCTCTCTTTGGGAAGGTTTTTTACAATGGAGCCCAGTGAAAACACTACAATACCGTCATCTCCTGAGCTCTGGACAAAGTCCTCCATCTCCTATAAAAACCAGAATGCAAAGTCATTAACAAGACAACATACTGAGGTGAAATGGGCTCAATAAAACTGGGGTAAACAGTCTGTGTGCTAGATGTGTTTATGGAAAAAAAGACTAGCACAAAGACAAAGAACTCTTGGCTTTTCACCCACAGTACAGTAACCCCTCACCAGTGGTGTAGAAAAGGTTTTGTAATCACTCAAATATCTGTAGTAAAGGTTAGTGAACTACACCTTTGTATGCATTGTCATTTTCCCAGGCTGAGTATGACTCAGGAATGCAATGCTGTGTTCATCTCCTATTACAAAGGAATAGGATGGCTAAAAAATAGAAGGTGTCAGACACGAGAATGAACTTACTTGTGGCAGAGGTTTTGCAGGCTTGCAATGAAAGCCACCCACAAATTTGAAGTTTGGGAGGAGGGGCCGTGGATAATCAAAGTCCCAATAAGATCGGATTAACCAGATGTCAGCTTTGCCAATCATATCACATAGTGTTATGGGTTTGCCTGTGAAGTACAGGAGCAAAGATGGCAAATTTTGTATCCATAACTACATTGATTAGAATCCAATGATTGTTTAATCTCACTCCTCTTTAAACAGTATAAGCATTTTTTGGAGTTGTATTTTTCCATACAGTTTAGAGTAAAGAGTCTATATAATTTAGAACAAACTTGTTGAGTAGTTAGAAAATAAAAAGCTGCAGTGCTATGTCATACCAGTTAAAGGTACTGAAATGAATTGTTTAGCAAGGCTGAACATTTCGGGAAGGGTGATCATTGCCGTGTGTCCTATGTATAGTAGCATGTTCTCTAAACGCTCTGTAAAGTCCATTTGATCAGTGAGATGCCCCTGAGAAGCAGCTGCAGGTACATAAGATGGTGGAACAGGCATCTGACCACAGACCCGCTCGTAAGAACTAGCAAAACTGTTCCGGAGGGACATCACACTGGGCAGCTCAAGAATGTCCGCCATCAGGCCAGCACATGGCATCACGGGGTCATACAGTAGCACATCGAAATGCAACTCTTTCAGTAAAGTCACAAGTTCTCTGTTATTAACCAGGTCATTGCACATGGCCTGTAAATAATTAAACATCCCAGATATCATGTTCCAAATCAAGGTCAGCTTCTGAAAGCTGATAGTACTTTGATGTATGCATACACTGATAAAGTTCTTCCACATGTTGTCTATCTCCTTTTGCTCCAAGTTGACTGCAAAAGTAATGAATTTGAAGCGCTCCTTTTGGGCATGTTCCATCGTAGGTGAGGCAGCGCGTATGAGAACAGTCACGCTGTGGTTCCGGTCCATGAGCTCCTCAACAATTGTGCGCATGTGGTGCCAGTGACTGTATTCACCAGTAATCACCAGTACATTGCCACTGTGAGCCTTTTCGTGGAAGCCCAGCAACAAAATTACTAAGCAGGTACAAAAGCTGTTCCTCATCATTGTATGAAATGGTGGCTAAGCCTCTTGTGACGCTGCACACGGTCAAAAATAGGGGGAGGGTTTCAAGTTGCCCAACTAGTGTTTGTTTCAGACGCAGTTAATGACCTTAGATAAATTTTAGGGGCTTTGACAAATGTCTTTATAGTTTTGTGGTAGATCATTACCACAGAATCTGATCAACATGACAGTTGGAAAGCTGTTATAAGAGGAAATAAGATAAGCTGAATAACCAGAAACCTATCCCAGCAACCGTGGGTGGAAGGCAGGAGCTTTCACCTGGATAGGATCCAATTCATCGCATTCACACATATAGAGTACTGTGCAAAAGTCTTAGACACATGCAAAGAAGTGCTGTAGAGCAAAGATGCCTTCAAAAATAATGAAATTAAATGTTTCTACATTAAAAAAATACTATAAAGTACTAAAACATAAATAGTAGTCTCAGGTACAATTCATGCAGTTTTATAAGGAAATGAGCTGGAAGTGTTACTGAGCATCTTGCAGAAGGAGCCGCAGTTCTTCTGGAGACTTTGACTGTCACACTTGCTTCTTATTTTTGCAGCAAAAGCCAGCAGCCTTCATCATGTTTTTTTTTGTCTGAAAAGTGTCTCTTATGGAATCTGCTGCTTTCTTTACTGACATACAAACAATTTTCTGTAACATTTAATTTTGTGCTGGAAAACTAATGTTTGGAGTCAATAATGTAGAAGTCATAAAATAAAAATCTATAACAAAGTTTGTACTAAATAAATAGGGTGCCTAAGACTTTTGCACAATACTGTACATGCACACACTCATTCATACCTAGGGGCATGTTAGCATAGCAAGTGTAACGTGTGGAGTCGTGACAACGGAGTTGGGGATCCAAACGCAAGGCTTTATTTACAAACGTGGTCAAAAACAGGCAGGGTCGAGCACCAGCAAACAGTATAATCCGAGGCAGTGGCAAAAGAGTAATCCAAAAACACAGGCAGCAAACAATCAGAAACAGGGAAAACAGTCCAAGGGTCAAAACACAGGGAAACTAAGCAACACGGAAACTAGGAAACTTGGAAAACACGAACACAAACAACCAAACAACCAAACAACAATCAGCAACCTAGGAGCAGGTGTGAGCCACTTCTAAACAGAAAACCAACCAATGAAAACAAGACACATGTAACCAAGGAACCAATCAGAACATAGCACAGACAAAGGTAGTACATGACAAGATCACATGAGGGGCAAGGAGCACATGGGAAATGGAGTCCAGAAGACAAAGGCAAGAGTCCGGGGTGGAGTGCCCTCTAGTGGAGTTCGTGGGCACTCCAGCTGGTATCGTAACAGCAAGGCTGCCTACATGCATGTTTTTGGACAGTGGAAGGAAACCCTCAGACAAACATACGAAAGTCTGCACAGACAGAAACCAGATTGGGATTGAACCAGAGGACCTTCATCTCTGAGGCAACAGAGCTGCCCACTGCACCACTGCACCACTCCAGAACTTGATAATTAGTGCTGTCAGACACAATAAATAGACTTGAGGTGACTGGCTTAATTGTTAAACATTACTGCCTGTAAGCAAGTAAAAAGTATTATTTCAGCGATATGCTTGCTGGTTTCTTTTCTTATGTGATATAATAGTCACATATAGTCTTGTGCTAAGGACAAGAACTAAACTGTTTTAGTTTTTTTCACAGTGACCTTTTCTAAACCTGCAGCCTAAATGAAATCACAAGTGAGAGATTATCATTTACCCATGACTTCTGTAAAGAGGTAATCCCATTTTGCCATGGCCATGACTTTAAACATTATATCGTGAAAGACAATAAACAATATATTTTTCACTCTCTGCAGGAAATCCATATGATCTGTGTAGCCCAGGCCAACACCTGGCACATAGGATGGTGGTGCCGGCAGCTGGCCACAGAGTCGCGCCACAACACTCCCAGAAAGGAACCTCAGACTGAGGATGAACGGCAGGTTGAGCTTCTGAGCTAGCAGTTCCCCACATAGTCACAGGGTCTGTCAGAAGAACATCAAACTGTTCCTTTCTCCACTTCTCCAGCAGATCTTCACGTGCAAAAAGCTCCCTGCACAGTGCCTGATTCTGAACGAACATATTGTCAATTATTTCGGTGAGCTTCAGGAGAGCCTGAATCTTTTTGGTATTTGGCAGGTCATATATCGTGTACATTAAAAGCCTGTCCAAGTTGTCAATAATAGCCTTCTTGCTGTGGGGCACCTGTATGATCTCCATATTGTAGTCTGGAGACTGGTCTGTCATCATAGATGGTGTAGCACTGTGGGTAATGATGGTCACACTGTGTCCTCTCGTTATAAGATCATCTATGATGATTTTGATGTTACGCCAGTGACTGAATTCTGAAGACCAGATGAGAATTTTCCCTGCTGTCACACACAGCGGAGTCAGACCGAGCAGGAACAGAAGGCAGAGAGCAGCTCTCCCACATGCACTCATGACAGCAGGACAATAAGCCTTTTAGCTCCCACATGGAATAAGCCTGAGCAGAAGACCTGCAATCCTCCACAGTCATGACGTGCAAAGAAAACTTTTACCTTTATTTCCAACAGCAGAGCAGGTATTTAACCACAAAGACACACAAGACTGACGTGGAGAGGCATCAGGCAGAGTTTTGCAAGTGTGCCAACCTGGAAGTCAACACTGTGCATCACACAGTGAAATACATCTGTAGCAGTCCAAAATATCTGTATTCAGTCTATAATACATTCTGAAAAGGCAGTATTCAGGAAACAGTTGGTGGAAGTGGAAGGTGGTGCTGGTGAAGTACCTTGCTTTAGACATGAATGCTGATGGGTCATTCTCAAAATAGTGTGATTTTCTGACCTACAAAATGTTTAATTTTTCAGTTCAGGTTTTACCCATAAATGTTAATGTTAAGTTTTTATTAACATCTTGACATTATTTTTTAATTTTTTTTAATAACATCAAATTTGTATTTCATATAAAACTGTGAGGAATTGAGATTAAATGTTTAAATTTATAATCTGGGTAACCTTATAAATTGGTTAATTTAAAATAAAGTCACTTTTTGTGATTTAAATAACAAAAGTATATTTTATGAGACATTTTGTTTGATGACAAAAGTTTATCCAATATCACCACTGACACAATATAACACCAATGACTCTACACTGTATTATCATCAAATGCCATCAGTTTATTCAATATTTCTCACAATCAACATTTTTTATATCACCAACATTTAATAGCAAGCCAAGGCCTGCATAAATTCCCACAAACATATTTAAAACATTTTTTAATAACAAATTATTTAAAACAGCTTACTGAAACATGAATGAATGAAATGGAAATATTCATTTAAAACACATTAGCAGCTCCTACTGTTTTGCTTTGTTTTCTTCTGCAGTCTCTTACATGCTTAGATGAGCTTCCAAGTACTTCCAGATATTTTGATCACTCTGAACTGACCTCCTGTTAACTGAAAGGGGTGCTGGTATAAAGCAAACAGTCTGGCTATCATCATACCAGCTGATGTCTTCTCTTGGATATGGCCAGTAAAACTTGTTGATACCATCCCTGTCTCACACTCACACTTGTATCAAATAAAATGGTGACTAAGCCTCTTGTGACACTGGACACGGTCAAAAATAGGGGGAAGCTTTCAAGTAGCCCAACTATTGTTTGCTTCAGACATAGTTAATGACCTTAGATAGTATGTAATATGTAGGGAAATATATATGTAGTTTTGTAGTAGATCATTAACACAGAACCTGTTCAAGATGACTGTTGGAAAGGTATTATAAGAGATAATAAGATCACTTGAATATCTCTATCACAATGTGTCAATATTTTCAAAGCTCGTGTTCAAGGTCATGTTCAGGGTCACTGTTGCCCAGAAACCTATCCTGGCAACCCTGGGTGCAAGGCAGGAGCTTTCACCTGGATGGGATGCCAGTTATTCCATGCACAGATATACATTCACACACTCATTTATACTTAGGGGCAATTTAGCATAGCAAGTCTGCCTATATGCATCTTATTAGTGGAAGAAAACCGCAGAACCTGGAGGAAACCCATGCAAACACACAAAGAACAACCGATCATCCTTCTAGCTTACACATGGAACAAGCCAGAGCAGAAAACCTGCAAATCTCCACATCCATCATGTAGAAACAAACTTTGGGCTTTATTCCCAACAGCAGAGCATGTATCTGACCACGAAGACACACAAAACTGCCCTGGAGAGGCATCAGGCAGAGTTTTGCAAGTGCACCAACCAGGAAGTTAACTTGTGCATCATATGGTGAGGATCATAGGAGCAGAGTTAAGCTGTAATGAAATACATCTTCAGAATACAAAACTGAATATCTGTATTCAGTCCATAATATGTTTTGAAAAGGTAGTATTCAGAAAACCACCGGGCACGGTGGTGCAGTGGATATGTCGCTACCTCACAGCTCGTGTTCACAGTCTGATCCTGAGTTCCGGTTATTGTCTTCACAGAGTTTCTCTGCATAGTTTTACCGTATCTGTGGGGGTTTCCTCCGGGTTCTCTGTGCAGAGAACAATAGAGCTGTCAGAGAGGCAGATTAGAAAAGGATTGGGATGAACAAGGGAGGCCTTGGGATGAACAGGGAAGGGAGCCTGGAAAGTGTAAGGAAGACATATAATGTGTGAGGAAGAGTGTTGGGATGAGAACTTGAGGTTTGGAATTAAGAGGGCAGGTTTGGGATGTGTGAAGGAAGGCTTGGGTATAAGGAGAAGCAACTGGGATTAAGAGAAAAGGTTGGAACAAAGAAGTCAAGGAAGGAGAAGAAGTTACCAAGTGGGGGCAGTTGGGGTGATGAAAGGACAAAATTAGTAATTTGATCATTTCTGTTTGATTGATTAAAAAAAGAGAGCAGACAATTTTACTGTATCAGTAATTAAGATAAAAATCTTTATTTTAATCTTTATTTACAAAACAAAACCACACTATAAATGATAGAGATAGAAATCTCTGTTTAACTGCTTTGTTCTCAATAGTGTTGGAATAATTTAAAAGTAAACCTGGACATACTATACTGAAAAACAGGAAAAACCTATGGAATGTACAATGTACATTTAACACAGAGTGTTTTATTCCGAAAACATCTGTCAAAATATCACATTAATAATACATTCATATACACATGCTTTACTCTTTCTTGCTCTTTGCTGGGGTCTTTCTGAAACATTTACAGAAGAGCCAACTGCATGTTTTCACAAAGATGAACACGACTAGTGCAATTACAGAAAGCAAAAAAACAGCCACGTCCAAGCAGTAGTACTGATACCACGTGAGGTTATGGGCTTCGACCCTCAGGTGCTTGGCCCCCTTATTGCGCATCACAAACTCGATCCAGTAGACGGCGTGGTCTAGCGGCTTCATCGGTTGATCATGGTGGATTCGCGATAGTCTCATCATGCTCTCCTTGTAGCTGAGGAAAAAAATGGAATAACAAGAAATCTTTTTAGGATGTGTAAAGGCTGAGAGAAGATTGAATGATTGAGACACTTGCTCTTAGAGTATCTTCAAGTTTGGCAACATAAAATAAAATGATAAATATATTTTTTAGCATCACATTAGTGTAAGTGGTGTATACAGGTGAAGGTGTGAGCCAACACTTATGGAAATCACAATATCAACTCACGATGGATTGTTAATGACATCACTGATAGCCTGCTTCAAGTCCTTGGTCTCCATTTTGTTAAAGTCAAGCATGACAGCAGCCCCTTTGGTTTTCATATGATTGATATTATCTGGCTGATCAGAAAACAGTGGCACACCCACCATGGGAACTCCATGATAAATAGCTTCATATATTCCATTTAGCCCACCATGGCAGATGAAGGCCTTGGTTTTAGGATGTCCTGTTGATACAAACCAACAGTGCATTTACTTCAACAGAATGTGATAGTATAACTACAATGGAAATGTTCCTTACCTAGTAAATCATTCTGGGGAATCCACTCATAGATTCTTGTATTAGGAGCAAGAGTTTCTGGTTTCTCTCCTTTGTATCCCCACACGACCTAAAATTACACACAGGATTCAGGTTTGAGGAGCTTAAGAATGATCTTATCCTGGTCTAGGTCAACATCTAATGGGAATTTAGAGTAACCAATCTGCCTATTGACAAAACTTCCAGAATCAATTAAACACTCTAACACATTTATTTTGTCCAAATGATTTTCAGTTAACGAAACAGCACTGTAGTTGACACTTAAAATCTTTCATAAATTAGACTGTGGATTATGAATTAAGATGTGCATTATTACTTGTGCAAACCTTTTGGGGAATCTGGCCGAGCGCTGAAGCGATGGTGTTTGCTCTCTCTTTGGTAAGGTTTTTTACCATGGAGCCCAGTGAAAACACTACAATACCGTCATCTCCTGAGCTCTGGACAAAGTCCTCCATCTCCTATAAAAACCAGAATGCAAAGTCATTAACAAGACAACATACTGAGGTGAAATGGGCTCAATAAAACTGGGGTAAACAGTCTGTGTGCTAGATGTGTTTATGGAAAAAAAGACTAGCACAAAGACAAAAAACTCTTGGCTTTTCACCCACAGTACAGTAACCCCTCACCAGTGGTGTAGAAAAGGTTTTGTAATCACTCAAATATCTGTAGTAAAGGTTAGTGAACTACACCTTTGTATGCATTGTCATTTTCCCAGGCTGAGTATGACTCAGGAATGCAATGCTGTGTTCATCTCCTATTACAAAGGAATAGGATGGCTAAAAAATAGAAGGTGTCAGACACGAGAATGAACTTACTTGTGGTAGAGGTTTTGCAGGCTTGCAATGAAAGCCACCCACAAATTTGAAGTTTGGGAGGAGGGGCCGTGGATAATCAAAGTCCCAATAAGATCGGATTAACCAGATGTCAGCTTTGCCAATCATATCACATAGTGTTATGGGTTTGCCTGTGAAGTACAGGAGCAAAGATGGCAAATTTTGTATCCATAACTACATTGATTAGAATCCAATGATTGTTTAATCTCACTCCTCTTTAAACAGTATAAGCATTTTTTGGAGTTGTATTTTTCCATACAGTTTAGAGTAAAGAGTCTATATAATTTAGAACAAACTTGTTGAGTAGATAGAAAATAAAAAGCTGCAGTGCTATGTCATACCAGTTAAAGGTACTGAAATGAATTGTTTAGCAATGTTGAACATTTCGGGAAGGGTGACCACTGCCGTGTGTCCTATGTATAGTAGCATGTTCTCTAAACGCTCTGTAAAGTCCATTTGATCAGTGAGATGCCCCTGAGAAGCAGTTGCAGGTACATAAGATGGTGGAACAGGCATCTGACCACAGAGCCGCTCGAAAGAACTAGCAAAACTGCCCCGGAGGGACATCACACTGGGCAGCTCAAGAATGTCCGCCATCAGGCCAGCACATGGCATCACGGGGTCATACAGTAGCACATCGAAATGCAACTCTTTCAATAAAGTCACAAGTTCTCTGTTATTAACCAGTTCATTGCACATGGCCTGTGAAAAATTAAACAACCCAGATATCAAGTTCCAAACCAAGGTCAACTTCTGAAAGCTGATAGTACTTTGATGCATCCCTACACTGATAAAGTTCTGCCACATGTTTTCTACCTCCTGTTGCTCCACGTTGATTTCAAAAGTAATGAATTTGAAGCGCTCCTTTTGGGCATGTTCCATCGTAGGTGAGGCAGCGCGTATGAGAACAGTCACGCTGTGGTTCCGGTCCATGAGCTCCTCAACAATTGTGCGCATGTGGTGCCAGTGACTGTATTCACCAGGAATCACCAGTACATTGCCACTGTGAGCCTTTTCGTGGAAGCCCAGCAACAAAATTACTAAGCAGGTACAAAAGCTGTTCCTCATCATTGTATGAAATGGTGGCTAAGCCTCTTGTGACGCTGCACACGGTCAAAAATAGGGGGAGGGTTTCAAGTTGCCCAACTAGTGTTTGCTTCAGACGCAGTTAATGACCTTAGATAAATTTTAGGGGCATTGACAAATGTCTTTATAGTTTTGTGGTAGATCATTACCACAGAACCTGATCAACATGACTGTTGGAAAGCTGTTATAAGAGGAAATAAGATAAGCTGAATAACCAGAAACCTATCCCAGCAACCGTGGGTGGAAGGCAGGAGCTTTCACCTGGATAGGATCCAATTCATCGCATTCACACATATAGAGTACTGTGCAAAAGTCTTAGACACATGCAAAGAAGTGCTGTAGAGCAAAGATGCCTTCAAAAATAATGAAATTAAATAAATAGTAGTCTCGGGTACAATTCATGCAGTTTTATAAGGAAATGAGCTGGAAGTGTTACTGAGCATCTTGCAGAAGGAGCCGCAGTTCTTCTGGAGACTTTGACTGTCACACTTGCTTCTTATTTTTGCAGCAAAAGCCAGCAGCCTTCATCATGTTTTTTTTTGTCTGAAAAGTGTCTCTTATGGAATCTGCTGCTTTCTTTACTGACATACAAACATTTTTCTGTAACATTTAATTTTGTGCTGGAAAACTAATGTTTGGAGTCAATAATGTAGAAGTCATAAAATAAAAATCTATAACAAAGTTTGTACTAAATAAATAGGGTGCCTAAGACTTTTGCACAATACTGTACATGCACACACTCATTCATACCTAGGGGCATGTTAGCATAGCAAGTGTAACGTGTGGAGTCGTGACAACGGAGTTGGGGATCCAAACGCAAGGCTTTATTTACAAACGTGGTCAAAAACAGGCAGGGTCGAGCACCAGCAAACAGTATAATCCGAGGCAGTGGCAAAAGAGTAATCCAAAAACACAGGCAGCAAACAATCAGAAACAGGGAAAACAGTCCAAGGGTCAAAACACAGGGAAACTAAGCAACACGGAAACTAGGAAACTTCGAAAACACAAAAACGAACAACCAAACAATAATCAGCAACCTAGGAGCAGGTGTGAGCCACTTCTAAACAGAAAACCAACCAATGAAAACAAGACACATGTAACCAAGGAACCAATCAGAACATAGCACAGACAAAGGTAGCACATGACAAGATCACATGAGGGGCAAGGAGCACATGGGAAATGGAGTCCAGAAGACAAAGGCAAGAGTCCGGGGTGGAGTGCCCTCTAGTGGAGTTCGTGGGCACTCCAGCTGGTGATCGTAACAGCAAGGCTGCCTACATGCATGTTTTTGGACAGTGGAAGGAAACCCTCAGACAAACATACGAAAGTCTGCACAGACAGAAACCAGATTGGGATTGAACCAGAGGACCTTCATCTCTAAGGCAACAGAGCTGCCTACTGCACCACTGCACCACTCCAGAACTTGATAATTAGTGCTGTCAGACACAATAAATAGACTTGAGGTAATTGGCTTAATTGTTAAACATTACTGCCTGTAGGCAATAATCATCATAATAAGAATAATAAACTTTATTTTATATAGCGCTTTTAAAGTAGTATCTCAAAGCGCTTTACATAAATTGAGATACAGTGAAATACAAATTAAAATGATACAATAAAATAAAATACAAGCAGAGATAAAATACAAAGATAGAAATAAGAATTATTCTTAACAGAGCCAGTATAAAAAAACAGCAAATTAATCACATGAAAAAGCCACCCCAAAGAAATATGTTTTAAGAGAAGATTTAAAAACACTAAGAGATTCTGCACTTCTAATCTCAGAGGGCAGGGAATTCCACAGTTTTGGAGCCAATGAAGAGAAAGCCCTATCACCCATAGTTCTTAGACAGGTTGATGGAACAGTTAAAAGACCAGCTTCAGAAGAGCAGAGATCACATGCTGGTATGTAGGCGGTTAACAGCTCAGACAAATATTGAGGAGCCAAACCATTCTAGGCCTTATAAGTGAGCATCAGAATTTTAAAATCAATACGAAACCTAACAGGAAGCCAGTGCAAGGCTTCCAGAATAGGTGTGATATGATCCCTTGCACTGGTTCTAGTCAGGATTCTAGCAGCAGAGTTTTGTACCAACTGTAACTTGCTTAGGGAAGCTTTTGACACTCCAGCCAGCAAAGCATTACAGTAGTCAATGCAGGTAAAAACAAAAGTATTGATTAACTTTTCAGCCACCGAGAATGTCAGCATAGGGCGTAATCTGGCAATGTTTCTGAGATGAAAAAAAGATGTTTTAACAGTGTTACGAACATGAGGATCAAATGTTAATTTAGGATCAAATATCAACCCCAAATTTTTTAATTTAGTTTGAAATTGTAAAACAGAGCTGTCCACACTTAAGGTTAAAGGCTCAGTTTTGCGTAACTGGTGAGGTGAACCAATAAGCATCACTTCAGTCTTGTCACTGTTTAGACGAAGGAAATTTTCTGACATCCATTTTTTAATCTCAGAGATACATTGAGAGAGAAAAGGCACAGCTGCATTAACATCAGGTTTTGAATGTATATAAATCTGAGTGTCATCTGCATAAAAGTGAAAGTTAAGACCAAGTGTTCTTAAAAGTTGACCAAGTGGAAAAATGTATATGCTAAAAAGTAAAGGGCCCAAAACTGATCCCTGGGGAACACCAGACCGGACCATACCAACCTCAGACCTGCAACTACCCATAAAAACAAACTGCTTGCGATTTAAAAGATAAGACTTAAACCAGTTTAATGCACAATCAGAGACACCAAAGACAGTCTCTAAACGATTAAGAAGTACTCTAAACAAGTAAAAAGTATTATTTCAGCGATATGCTTGCTGTAGTCACATAAGTCACATATAGTCTTGTGCTAAGGACAAGAACTAAACTGAGAGGTTTTAGTTTTTTTCACAGTGACCTTTTCTAAACCTGCAGCCTAAATGAAATCACAAGTGAGAGATTATCATTTACCCATGACTTCTGTAAAGAGGTGATCCCATTTTGCCATGGCCATGACCTTAAACATTATATCGTGAAAGACAATAAACAATATATTTTTCACTCTCTGCAGGAAATCCATATGATCTGTGTAGCCCAGGCCAACACCTGGCACATAGGATGGTGGTGCCGGCAGCTGGCCACAGAGTCGCGCCACAACACTCCCAGAAAGGAACCTCAGACTAAGGATGAACGGCAGGTTGAGCTTCTGAGCTAGCAGTTCCCCACATACAGTCACAGGGTCTGTCAGAAGAACATCAAACTGTTCCTTTCTCCACTTCTCCAGCAGATCTTCACGTGCAAAAAGCTCCCTGCACATTACCTGATTCTGAACGAACATATTGTCAATTATTTCGGTGAGCTTCAGGAGAGCCTGGATCTTGTTGGTATTTGGCAGGTCATATATTGTGTACATTAAAAGCCTGTCCAAGTTGTCAGTAATAGCCTTCTTGCTGTGGGGAACCTGTATGATCTCCATATTGCAGCCTGGAGACTGGTCTGTCATCATAGATGGTGTAGCACTGTGGGTAATGATGGTCACACTGTGTCCTCTCGTTATAAGCTCATCTATGATGATTTTGATGTTACGCCAGTGACTGAATTCTGAAGGCCAGATGAGAATTTTCCCTGCTGTCACACACAGCGGAGTCAGACCGAGCAGGAACAGAAGGCAGAGAGCAGCTCTCCCACATGCACTCATGACAGCAGGACAATAAGCCTTTTAGCTCCCACATGGAATAAGCCTGAGCAGAAAACCTGCAATCCTCCACATCCATCATGTGCAAACAAAACTTTGACCTTTATTCCCAACAGCAGAGCAGGTATTTAACCACAAAGACACACAAGACTGACGTGGAGAGGCATCAGGCAGAGTTTTGCAAGTGTGCCAACCTGGAAGTCAACACTGTGCATCACATGGCCAGGAGCATAGGAGAAGGGTCGGGCTGTAATGAAATACATCTGTAGCAGTCCAAAATATCTGTATTCAGTCTATAATACATTCTGAAAAGGCAGTATTCAGGAAACAGTTGGTGGAAGTGGAAGGTGGTGCTGGTGAAGTACCTTGCTTTAGACATTATGAATGCTGATGGGTCATTCTCAAAATAGTGTGATTTTCTGACCTACAAAATGTTACATTTTTCAATTCAGGTTTAACCCATAAATGTTAATGGTAAGTTTTTATTAACAATTTGACATTATGTTTAATCATATGGAGCAACCTGATTTTTGTTTTTTGTTTTATTATTTAGATTCTTATTACAAATGTGCCACGTTTTGTCATTGGGATTACAGCACTTAAAATGTATTTTATTTTAATTTAAAATAAAGTCACTTTTTGTGATTTAAATAACAAAAGTATATTTTATGAGACATTTTGTTTGATGACAAAAGTTTATCCAACAGTCTGGCTATCATCATACCAGTTGATGTCTTCTCTTGGATATGGCCAGTAAAACTTGTTGATACTTAACTTGTTAACTTGTTGGTGAGACTCAGCGACCTCAGGTTGATATTGAACCAGGGCATTATTGACATTCTGGACCTTTTCTGTTTTGAAGTTAACTTCCTTGAGCCTATAACATGGACAGTCTCACACTCACACTTGTATCAAATAAAATGGTGACTAAGCCTCTTGTGACGCTGGACACGGTCAAAAATAGGGGGAAGCTTTCAAGTTGCCCAACTAGTGTTTGCTTCAGACAGTTAATGACCTTAGATAAATGTCATTTTGTAGTAGATCATTAACACAGAACCTGTTCAAGATGACTGTTGGAAAGGTATTATAAGAGATAATAAGATCACTTGAATATTTCTATCACAATGTGTCAATATTTTCAAAGCTCGTGTTCAAGGTCATGTTCAGGGTCACTGTTGGCCAGAAACCTATCCTGGCAACCCTGGGTGCAAGGCAGGAGCTTTCACCTGGATGGGATGCCAGTTATTCCATGCACAGATATACATTCACACACTCATTTATACTTAGGGGCAATTTAGCATAGCAAGTCTGCCTATATGCGTGTTATTAGTGGAAGAAAACCGCAGAACCTGGAGGAAACCCATGCAAACACCCAAAGAACAACTGATCAATTGGTAGCAATTGATCAAGAGAACAATTAGTAATTAGTAATTAGCAAATCATTTCTGTTTGATTGATTAAAAAAAGAGAGCAGACAATTTTACTGTATCAGTAATTAAGATAAAAATCTTAAAAAACAAAACCACACTATAAATGATAGAGACAGAAATGTCTGTTTAATTGCTTTGTTCTCAATTGTGTTGGAATAATTTAAAAGTAAACCTGGACATACTATTCTGAATAAACAGGAAAAACCTATGGAATGTACAATGTACATTTAACAGAGTGTTTTATTCTGAAAATTTCTGTCAAAATATCACATTAATTATTAATACATTCATATGCACATGCTTCACTCTTTCTTGCTCTTTGCTGGGGTCTTTCTGAAACATTTACAGAAGAGCCAACTGCATGTTTTCACAAAGATGAACACGACTAGTGCAATTACAGAAAGCAAAAAGGCAGCCACGTCCAAGCAGTAGTACTGATACCACGTGAGGTTATGGGCTTCGACCCTCAGGTGCTTGGCCCCCTTATTGCGCATCACAAACTCGATCCAGTAGACGGCGTGGTCTAGCGGCTTCATCGGTTGATCATGGTGGATTCGCGATAGCCTCATCATGCTCTCCTTGTAGCTGAGGAAAGAAATGGAATAACAAGAAATCTTTTTAGGATGTGTAAAGGCTGAGAGAAGACTGAATGATTGAGACACTTGCTCTTAGAGTATCTTCAAGTTTGGCAACATAAAATAAAATGATAAATATATTTTTTAGCATGACATTAGTGTAAGTGGTGTATACAGGTGAAGGTGTGAGCCAACGCTTATGGAAATCACAATATCAACTCACGATGGATTGTTAATGACATCACTGATAGCCTGCTTCAAGTCCTTGGTCTCCATTTTGTTAAAGTCAAGCATGACAGCAGCCCCTTTGCTTTTCATATGATTGATATTATCAGGCTGATCAGCAAATAGCGGTAAGCCCACCATGGGAACTCCATGATAAATAGCTTCATATATTCCATTGGTCCCACCATGGGTGATGAAGGCCTTGGTTTTAGGATGTCCTGTTGATACAAACCATTAGTGTATTTACTTCAACAGAATGTGATAGTATAACTACAATGAAAATGTTCCTTACCTAGTAAATCATTCTGGGGAATCCAATCATAGATTCTTGTATTAGGAGCAAGAGTTTCTGGTTTCTCTCCTTTGTATCCCCACACGACCTAAAATAACAAAGGATTCAGGTTTAAGGAACTTAGGAGTGATCATATCCTGGTCTAGGTTGACACCTACTGGAGATTTATAGTAGCTATTGACATTTTTATGGGAGGTGGAAGGAAACCGGAGAACTCAGTGGAATCCCAGGAGCTGTGAGGTACCAACACTACCTGCAACACTTAAGGGCCACCCTCAAAACATTCAGAATCAATGAAACACTCCAATGAGAAACTCTACGAGACAGTGCTGTATGTGTCTTTTGGCTCATAAATTAGATTGTCAACTATACTGTATATCAAGAATATCTAATTGTGTAAACTTAGACCTTTTGGGGAATCTGGCCAAGCGCTGAAGCGATGGTGTTTGCTCTCTCATTGGAGAGGTTCCTTATCATGGATCCCAGTGAAAACACTACAATACCATCATCTCCTGAACTCTGGACGAAGTCCTCCATCTCCTACAAAACCAAAAAGCAAAGTTGGTAATGAGACAGATGCATATTGTCTGTACAATCCTGTCCAACATCTGGCAGATTTTCACAGCTACAACAGAAATTATATAGCTCATAGCTCTACAGCCTTGCATCTTAGTAATATATTGGTCACAGTGGATGTCATGGTTTTGCACTTTATTTTACTGATGATTTGGATATTGGGATAGATATTTGGATGGAAATATAAGATACTTCTAAAGTATTATTTTATATGGACCTAAAGAATGCCTGCAGTCCACACTACAGCCCTTTCACCCATTCTACAGTACAAAATCTAGGCACGCTAACCATGTAGTAAAAGTTTTATAATCTCTCAAAGATCTGTAATAAAGGTCAGGGGATTAAGCCATTTTTTATGCTTCGAAGAGGAAGAGCTTACTTGTGGTAGAGGTTTTGCAGGCTTGCAGTGTAATCCACCCACAAATTTGAAGTTTGGGAGGAGGGGCCGTGGATATTCAAAGTCCCAATAAGTTCGGATTAACCAGATGTCAGCTTTGCCCATAGTTTCACATAGTGTTGTGGGTTTGCCTGTGAAGTACAGGAGCAAAAATGGCAACATTTTTGTATCAATGATTATGTGGGGAAACCCCCACTGTGGGGATGTCGACTAGTCGGGGCTGTGGAAAAAAAACAGTAACAAAGACGGTAAGAAGATACAAGCAGATGGTAAAGAAAGCAGGCTAAATGTATTTTGTTGGTCTGAAAATATTTCAAACTAGATGAAGCCAATTCTACAGTCAAACGCAAAAGCCTATGTTGGGTATAGTCTTTTTTTCTTTTTTAAACTTCTTTTGATTTAATGGACCATTAACACTGATATCACCTTGTGTGAAGTGGAAAGGTGTGTGTATCAATCCCACATTTTTTCCCCATCCCCGCAGTTATATTTATTGTCTTTTAAATCTTAATAAAACTTTTAATAAAAAAGTCCTTGTGCTGTGGCAGACTGCACTGCACAATCCAATCCTGTGAAAAGCACTGTGCCAAAGTGTACTTTTGTGAAGCTGAAATTTTAATTTGTAGCCTGTATATGGCTGTTAATTGCAGTGCAGTTTGACACATTCTTTGCTGCACAAATAAAACAGCCTAAAATAGCGGTCCTAAAACATTTGTTTGCTTTAATTATGGTAAAGACGACTAATCAGCTAATTGATTACTTTTCTAAATTACTGGTTGACTACTAACAAGTAGTAGTTGTGCAACCCCTACAATGTAAAGTGTAAATAACCCCCAACAAATTCATGCGATTTCTTTGAGCCTCATGTCTGTTCACTTCATTTTCACTCTTCACTGGGAATTATCATGCTTTTGTATACATTTCTTTGAGAGTTTTCTCCATACATTTCAGAGCAGAAATACTGTAGGAAATTTGAGTAGTTGGAATAAATAAAAAGCAGCTATATTTCACCTTACCAGTGATTTTGGTGAAATATTTATCATAGGTTATCATTGTATAAAGTCTGATCATTGCTGTGTGTCCTATGTATAGTAGCATGTTCTCTAATCGCTCTGTAAAGTCCATGTGATCAGTGAGATGCCCTTGAGCGCCAGCTGCTGGTACATAAGATGGTGGAGCAGGCATCTGCCCACAGAGTCGCTCAAGAGTATTAGCAAAAGTCAGCCGGACAGACATCACGATGGGCAACTCAAGAACTTCCGCCAGCAAGTCCGCACATGGCATCATGGGGTCATAAAGAAGCACGTCAAAGTGTGACTCCTTCAGCGAAGTCACAAGATCTCTCTTGAACATTCCGTCACACACAACCTGTATATAATGCAACATCCCAGACATCACATTCCAAAACGAGGCCAGCTTCTGAAAGCTGGTGGTGTTTTGATCCAACCAGAGATTGATAAGGTTTTGTGAAATGCCGTCTGCCTCCGCTTGATCTAAATTGACTTGAAAAGGCATGAAGCTGAACCGGTTCATTTCGGTCTGTTTTGCCGTAGGTGAGGCAGAGTGTGTGAGAACAGTCACACTGTGGTTCCGGTCTATGAGCTCCTCAACAATTACCCGCATATTGTGCCAGTGACTGTAATCACCAGGAAGCACTAGTACATTGCCACTGAGAGCTATTTCAGACAAGCTCAGCAGCAAAATTACCAAGGTACAAGATCTGTTCCTCATCATTGTATCAAATGAAATGACAACTAACAGGTTAGACAACCAGTTTGTAGTCTTTAGCCTCACCCAGTGTAGCTGCAACCTTAGCAGAGTTACCTGACACCTTCAAAACAGGCAGTAAAGAACAAGTGCTTTAGAACAAAGGTCACTACAGTTCACCACATTAAGGCACTATTTGATATTATGTAACACAGGCTTTTCAGGGTTGTCGCTGGAAAGGCGCCAAGGCAAAGAGATCACCTGACTGAATTTCTTTTACACAATGCCAGACTGCTCTGGGATTAGATTTTCAAAATTCCTGTTTTCACACCAAATTTATTACCAAGCCCAGGAACTAGACTTTGAGATTATTAACCATGACTGTGTAATATAAAGGTGTTTTTTTTTTTTTTTGGTAATGTGCTTGCTGCATTCTTTTGTTTTGCACAAATATCTTGTGCTGATGATGACAATCGAGCTTTTTTTTTTTTTTTTTTTTTTTTTTTTTTTTTTTTTAAAAAAAA
>CM041001.1:3804280-3841231 GCA_022985145.1 Pangasius djambal | reverse complement strand
GGTCCCATTTCACCATGGCCATAAGTTTAAACAGTATGTCCAGAGAGAGAATAAACAAAACGTTTCTCACTCTCTGTGGAAAATCCATGTGATCCGTGTAGCTCAGGCCAGTCGCTGGGACATAGGATGGTGGTGCTGGCAGCTGCCCACAGAGTCGCTCCATAACACTCCCAATACTAAACCTCAGACTGATGATAAATGGCAGATTCAGCTTCTGTGCTAGCAGTTCCCCACACATATACAGAGGGTCCGTCAGAACAACATCAAACTGTTCCTTTCTCCACTTCTCCAGCAGATCTTCACGTGCAAAAAGCTTCTGGCACATTGCTTGATTCTGCTCTATGCGCATGTCTATCATCTCCATCATATTTTGAAAAACCTGGATCAGGTTGTCATTTGGCAGGTCATACACCCAGTACTTTAACATTCTGTCCAAAGAATCAATGAGTTCCTGTTTAGTATAGGGCACCTGTATGATCTCCACATTGTAGCCCGGAGACTGGTCTGTCTTTAAAGATGGTGTAGCACTGTGGGTAACTACAGTCATATTGTGTCCTCTCTCTATGAGCTTGTCTATGATGGCTTTAAGGTTGAGCCAGTGGCTAAAGTCTGCAGGCCAGACGAGGATCTTCCCTGCTGTCACACACTGGCTCAGACCAAGCATGAAAAGAAGGCAGAGAGCAGCTCTCGCACATGCACTCATAATGGCTGGAGAATCAGAATGACAAAATCTCAGCTCACACAGCAAACATTAGAGGAAGCACGTGGCCAATGGCTCAGTAAAAAAAAAAAAAAAAGAAAACCCTCCAAAGTTGCACAATCCACCACAGCTGCAGTGCAAACAAAACTTTGACCTCTACTTCCTGCTGCATCATTAAGACATAGATAGAATCCTCTGGTTTTATGGGTGGGGTTGGAAAACAATTATTTAATGCAATTATGATTGTACACAGAAAATCTTGAATTAATCTCTGTGAACATCTGTGAATGGATTAGTTACATTTTCATCCAAAAGGTTTAGATAACATATGTTTACATTACACCACAGTGGTGTTAAATTTTCAATTCTGACCAGTCAGAAGGTGTTGATTAATTTTTTAACAGCAAGCCTGGCAATAGTGCAGCTGTAATTCAAATCAGAGGTTTATAGTGTGTGTGAAGTGACGTACTCTGTGTGCTCTGCATTTAACCCATCCAAGTGCACACACACACACACACACACTGAGCAGTGGGCAGCCTCGAGGAGCAGTTGGGGGTTCATTGCCTTGCTCAAGGGTCTCACCTCAGTTGTGGTACTGAGGATGGAAGAGAGTGCTGGTCATTCACTCCCCCCCCCACTTACAATCCCTGCCGGACTCAAACCCACCACCTTCGGGTTACAGGTCCGACTCGCTAACCGTTAGGCCACGATTGCCCCCAACATGCTTGCTCTGTTATTGTTTCTAATAGTAACAACTCATTCACAAGGAATTGTGGATTCTTTAGAAAATCTATACCTAATGAAAAACTGATTAAAAATGTGCTGTTATTTAAAAAAAAAAGAAAAACATATAATCACTGATATAGTGCAGTTTTCTGTAAGGAGACTTTTACGTAACATTTATGCAGGAGTCTCCAGTTTCAGCACTTTGTAACAGTCGATAAGTTTTCCATGACAGGAAAGTCTTCAGGACGCAAGTTTGTACTTTCTGGCATTTTTTTGTCATATCAAATTCAAGACTGAAAAAGAGAGGCTGGTGAGGGAACTACTGTTCATAGCTGCTATAATGTAAGTGATAACAAGGACTAACTTGTCTTGTGGACGTTCCACCACATTAAAAGTAACTGTAGATGGTTAAAGAGCTTATCATTAGTCATTTCAAAATTGTAATCACAGGCAAATTGCTGTGATATAAGAGGAATAAAACAATTAGAAACATGCTGTTATAGGAAAATATTCAACTAACTTTGGTAATGGTAACTGTAACGTTGCTTCACGGCAGGTTGCATTACACAACCCCGTCACTGGTTATTTTTCTATAATAGCACACTCCAAAATGTTTTATTGCATAATGGACACCACATAACAGATGCCTTTGAACACCACATGACTGGCTTTAAATGCATTTTTTCTCGCATCCAGTGAAAACTTCTATTAATTGATTCTATTAATCTAGTCGCGCCAAGATTTATAATGAGTGGTGTCAAGTAACATGGCCTACACCTTCACCATTAATAATGTGAAAATCATTCAAGAAGGGAGGAAATACCATGCTACACCCAGTCCACTGTGTAACTAGAGGAGAGACCATGTAATATTTGAATTATCAGTAGTGCAGGATAAATGCATGAAAGCATATTATGCTGTGTAAAATCAAATCAGAATGCTGAACATTATTCACACTACACAGTATTACAGGCTACATCCTACCTTACTTTCTCATTTACAATTCTTCATTCTGATTTTAAGTTTTCTGAAAATGTATACTTGTCCTCAAGAACCTTAACAAGTCTGTGCAGTTACGAAGAACTGAAGGCACTGAAGTGAGTGGCTAGGATTGGTCCGAGAAGTTTCACTGTGAGTACAAAAGCACTTTCAGGAAATCATTTCGCTTTCATGAATTTGTACAAAATAAAATTTATGGGCTTGTATTCTGTCTTATACTGAATAAATTTTAAAACAACAACAACAACATAAAATGGCCTTGGTATCTTCACTTACCCATGAACTCTGTATATAAAGGATCCCACTTTGACACTGTCACAAATGTGAACAGAAAATCCTGAAAGAGATTAAACAGTGTGTTTTTCACTCTCTGTGGGAAATCCATCTGATCTGTGTAGCCCAGGCTGACCACTGGAACATAAGAAGGTGGTGCTGGCAGCTGCCCACAGAGTCGCTCCAAGGTACTCCCAATACTGTACCTCAGACTGATGATAAATGGCAGGTTCAGTTTCAGAGCCAGGAGTTCGCCACACATATTCATGGGATCTGTCAGAAGAATGTCAAACTGTTCCTTTCTCCACTTCTCCAGCAGATCTTCACGTGCAAAAAGCTCCCTGCATAGTGCCTGATTCTGCTCTGTGCTCATGTCAAAGATCTCCTTGATCTTCAGAGAAGTCTGGATCATGTTGCCATGTTGCACATCATACATCCAGTACTTCGTAAATTTATCCAACATGTTAAACACATCCTGCTTTGTGTGCGGCACCTGTATGATCTCCACACTGTAGCCCCGAGACTGATCTGTATTTACAGATGGTGTAGCACTGTGGGTAATGATGGTCACATCATGTCCTCTTGCTATAAGCTCATCTATGATGACTTTAACATTGAGCCAGTGGCTGAATTCTCCTGGCCAGATGATGATCTTCCCTGCTGTCACACACAGTGGAGCCTGGCTCAGACCGAGCAGGACGAGAAAGCAAAGAGCAGCTCTCTCACATGCACTCATGATTGTAGGCTTCTCAGCTCACACACAGAATGCACATTAACAATCCACTAAAAAGGGCAATAAAAGACCATAGTTCATTGAACAATATGGTCTGGTGAGGAGGGTGGTGCCTCACACATTCCCACAGCTTCTTATGAACCTAACACATTATTGGCCAATGTGGATCAACTGTGTTTTGTAATTAACTGCAGTTATGCTAGATGCACCTTGTATAGCATTAATCCAGTCATTAGCATATGAGCATAATAGTCTCTTCATCTACTGGGTTGAAAGATTCTTATATGCCACAGTATATCAAAAATTTTTTCTTTCCCCAATAGATTTTGTAATCAACTCACAAACTTAGACATGGCCAAAACAGGTTCATTGTCTCAATGTCTCAGTTGTTGCAGATACAAAATGTGCTTGGGTGGCATAGGATGGCGGCGCACATGTACAAACGTATATATGCAGCGGCTTTGCTCTCCTCGAGGTGGCTGTTTGTTTTTGCTTTTGCTTGTTCTGTTTGTCTTTTTGCCGACAAGCGCCTCGACATACAAACGGTAAGACCTACTAAGGATTGGGTCGTTGTGTGGCGAATTAAATCGCACCAGGACCTTTCATGACGGGTATATTCCGCCGGAGATCTTTCGACCAGCGGGGTCTCCGTGGATCACTATACCGCAAGAGGCGGCGCAGGGACCGACGCCAGAAGCGCGGCTGCAGAGCGGGGACTCAGACCCGGCTAAGGAGAGCACCGCACTGGCCCTCGCTACCCAGCATCTTCCTAACCAACGCCAGATCGCTCAACAACAAGATGGATGAGCTGACGATGACCATCGAGGCACAAAGATCAGCGCAGGACTGCTCGATTATGGTGATAACAGAGACGTGGCTGCATGAGAGGATCCCGGATGAGGTTATCATGCTAGCAGGTCGCACAGCGCACCGAGCTGACAGGAACGGTCACTCCGGTAAGAGCAGATGAGGGGAGCTGTGCGTCTGCTCCAGCAAGTGGTGTACAAACGCTACAGCGACTGAAAGACATTGCTCACCCAGTGCTGCCAACTTAGCGACTTTGTCGCTAGATTTAGCGACTTTTCAGACCTCTTTAGCGACTTTTTAGCGACTAGCGACTTTTTGGACAACCTTAGCAACTTTCCAAACGTCACCAGTACTGCCCTGCGCGAGCACAAGATCTCGCTTCCCCGCTGCAGTCACACCCCTCTGTGCGGCTGCTCTGTTCAGTGAGGGGCTGAGAGACGAGCAGCGCATTCCGTTGACCGCACAGCAGCTGACGTAGATGTGAATGAACTGCACGCTGTGTTGCCACAGACCAATCACTTACCAGCTTCTGCTTTGTATTAAATTTGAAAAATTATTGTGACCGTTTATTCTTGTCATGCGCTTAAATTAATCACTACCACAGGGCTTTAGTTCATTCCAGTCACTTCTGGTTAACATGTAGTAAGTTCTGTTCCGTTGACTTACATAAAATCTGTAATTGACAACAGCATTACTGGACACTCAGCTAAATATTTATATTAAAACAGTTTGTGAGCACGAATTAGGGGAGAAAACGGTTATGAAGTGCCGACATTACGCAGAATGCAAATACGACGTGATCACGTCATTAATATGCTAATGACGCACGACGTCATTTAGCGACATTTAGCTACTTTTCAAGCAGGATTTAGCTACTTTCCATTGAAAACAGTTGGCAACACTATGCTCACCAGAGCTAGAATTTATCACACAGAGATGCAACAGTATTGAAAAGTGACCTTAAATCACCTCATGTATTAACTTTCAGAGCTTCATTTATATACTACACTGTACCATTTCTAGTACATTTAGAAGGGTGACTTTACGCCTATGATCCTACAAGGATGTTTCTGTGAGAACAAACTGAAGTGACCTTGTAGGTGGTGTTTTTAAGGTGAAGGCTAATGTTGTTTTTGAAACATAAACTGACTGAACTCTCGTCACAGTTAAAGCTAAGATAAGGGGATAGTGAAATAATCGGGGCGAGAGGCAGGTATGTGATTAAAAGAAAGAAGAGAAAACTCCATCCGATGAGATCATTGTTTTAGAACTGTATAAAAGCATGGGCCACGACTATGTAAATCAGATGCTCTGCAGACCATCTCGGCTTTGTTGTTTGATTCAATAAAGTGTAGATTTTTGGCATCCAGAACCCCTTGTCTTTGTAACTAATTTTCTTATTCTGATTTGCAGAAGTATTTGCCACGACAGCTGTTGTTATCGTCATGGCTGTGTACCTTCCACCTAGTGGTAATGCTACCGTTGCAATGAACATCCTGCAAATTGCCATCAGTAAACTGCAATCCATTCATCCAGATGGGATTTCTATCGTGACTGGAGACTTCAACCATGCAAATCTAAAGACTGTCCTCCCAAATCTAAAGACTGTTACATGTTCAATGAGAGGTCACAACACGCTGGACCTATGGAAGAATTTTTCTTTTATCTTTGTCAATATTATTTGTCAATCAGTATTTGAAATCAGAATTATGTCAATCAGTATCTATGCAACAGTATTGTAATGTGAACTTGTGTTAAACCATGACCTTAAATCTCCTCATGTATTCAAGCAAGTACTTAACTTTCAGAGTTTTACTTATACACTACACTGTATCATTTCTGATAATTCTTAATTAAAAATAATAGGCAAGTATAATCAAATATAAGAGATTAAATACATTTAGAGAGTGACTTTATGCATATGATTTTACAAGGATATTTCTGTGTATGTGAATCAAAGAAGACAACCTGGTGTGACCTTACAGGTGGTGTAATGAAGGCTAATGGTTGAAGGCCAATGTTTTTAAAAAGAACATTAACTGACTGACCTCTCACCACGGTTAAAACTAAGATAAAGGGACAGCGAAATAATTGTGGCGAGAGGCAGGTGTGTTATTAAAAGAAAAAAAGAGAAAACTCCATCAAATGAGATCACTGTTTTAGAACTGTATAAAAGCATGAGCCACGACTATGTAAATCAGATCTCAGCTTTGTTGTTTGACTCAATAAAGTCTATTATTTTTGGCATCCAGAACCCTTTGTCTATGGAAGTCTTTTTTCTTATTTTGAATTGAAGAGTTTTTGCCACGACAGACCACGTATACAGTAACATCAAGGATGGATATCCCTCTTCCTCACTCCAGCATACAGAGCTCTCATTAAGAAAAGCATGCCTAGAATGATAAGCATAAAGATCTGGCCTGAGGATGCAATCTCACAACTACAGGACTGCTTCGAGCGCACCAACTGGGCCCTGTTTACACAGCAGGACCTAGCAGACTTTACATCCACTGTTTTGTTTTACATTCAGAACTGTATTGATAATGTCACCGTTGAGAGACAGATCAGATGCTATCAAAACAGCAAACCGTGGATGACCAGGGATGTCAAGCAGCTACTGAGGGACCGTGATTCAGCCTTTAGGACTGGAAACATGGACTAATACAGAGTTGCCAGATCCAACCTAAAGAGAGGTATAAAGGAGGCGAAAGCAGCATACAGGAGAAAGATCGAGGGACACTTCAATGGGGGGGACCCACGGCACGTATGCCAGGGTATCCAGCACCTCACAAACTTCAAGGGCTCCAAAGATCCACCCACCAGCACCAGCAGTAACCTGGCAGAGGAGCTCAACCACTTTTTTCGCATGTTTTGAGGTGTCTGGGGCAGAGTCTGGGGTCACACCCCCACCATCCACTGACGACCTGGCACTCACTGTGAGTACGGAAGAGGTCAGGAGAGTGCTCTGTGGAGTGAACCCCATGAAAGCTGCCGGTCCCGACGGTATTCCAGGGAGAGTTCTGACAGCATGGCCAATTTCACACCACTGACCCCAGCCACAGATGTCTGTGGCATCACTGGCATTTGAACTCGCAATCTCCAGATGGTAGGGCAATAAATGACAAGTAAGGGTACACTCAACATCTGTTCTGTTAACAGTCACCACTGTATAATGGCAGTGTTGACTGCTTAACTGAAAAACCCAAATCATCATCAATTAGAAATTAGGCCGTACATTGGTACATTGAACTTTATCCCCAACAGTCCCACAGGTTCCAGTCACCATAACACATTATTTTCCAATCCACATTAGCTATAGTACATGGTCATTTCTACTTATAAGCTACTCTAGATCAGGATAAACAACTGTCTGTCAGAACTAAATCTGAGTACCTTGTATAACATTATTCTAGTCATTAGCATGTGAGCGTAATAGCCTCTTAATCTACTGTGCTGAAAGTCTATGACCAGAACACCAAGAAATTTTTTAACCCACTCATTTACACTGCTAGGGAAAAAACCACTGTCAACAATGCCTCATACAAAAGATTCTTGGGTGACATATGATACATTGGACTGAATTCCTTCAGCACCAACAGTTTTAGCACTGCATGAGTGGCTAACCAGAACAGGATTATTTCAGCACACTGGCCAGATTTAAGGTTTTAAAATGTGACAAGTTTAAGAGTTCACTTACCGTCCTGTTAAATAATCACTACAGCATAACCACAGTGGTGACTGTTTAACAGAAAAACCCAAACCAGCATCAATTACAAACCAGGCCAATTTTCACAGTTTCTGAAGTGTTTTTAATTGTTATCTTATGGAAATTTTGCAATTCTCTTTTAACCAACATTTCCACACCAGCAATTCTAGCAACCACAGACTGATGGATGGTTTATCGAAAAGGCTTTGAGCCCTGAAGAGGTTGGGGTCTGGCAGTAGCACCATAGTTTGTACCCGTGCAACACTTGTCTGCAGGAGTCACTTATTGGATGCAGTCACCACATAATGAGCAATGTTTCTGGCTGTAAAGCACCCCATGGTCAGTCCCTGCTTCAGGAGCATGCTCTGTAAGATTCTGTAGTGGTGTTGTAGCACTGACTGTTCAGAAGGCGCTGATTAATTTTCTATAACAGTACCTCTTACAGTAGTTCTGGTTGCATTAATGCACTTATTCTAATATGTTGTTGTTTCTATAGTAACAACTTACACAGGCACTTAAATGGCAGATAAATCCATATAAACATAAACATCACCCCCTTGTTGATTGTTTTCCTGTAATAGCATTCCACAAGTGCTTTATTGCTTACATAAGAGGCATCATAAAAAGGATATCTTGAGATTATTTTGTAATCTATTAGCTCCAAGATAGGAGTTTTTTGTTTTGTTTTTTTAATCTAGAGACTTCAAGATAAACTTTTATGGGATTGCATTCTCCTCTTGGACTGAACTATTTGATGTCGTTTGTCATTTAACGCTCAAGATGAGGAGAAAAGTAGAAACTTTGAAGGTGAAATGTCACACTTGATAAGGGATACTGGTATCTTCACTTACCCATGAGCTCTGTATAGAAAGGATCCCAGTTTACTGTAGTCACAAATGTGAACAGAAAATCCTGAAAGAGATTAAACAGTGTGTTTTTCACTCTCTGTGGGAAATCCATCTGATCTGTGTAGCTCAAGCTGACCGCTGGAACATAAGAGGCAGGTGTTGGCAGCTGCTCCCAAAACTGAATCTCAGACTGATGATAAATGGCAGGTTCAGTTTCAGAGCCAGGAGTTCGCCACACATATTCATGGGATCTGTCAGAAGAATGTCAAACTGTTCCTTTCTCCACTTCTCCAGCAGATCTTCACGTGCAAAAAGCTCCCTGCACATTACCTGGTTCTGCTCTGTGCTCATGTCAAGGATCTCCTTGATCTTCAGAGAAGTCTGGATCATGTTGCCATGTTGCACATCCAGTACTTCGTAAATTTATCCAACATGTTAATGACATCCTGCTTTGTGTGCGGCACCTGTATGATCTCCACACTGTAGCCCCGAGACTGATCTGTAATTACAGATGGTGTAGTACTGTGGGTAATGATGGTCACATCATGTCCTCTTGCTATAAGCTCATCTATGACGACTTGGACATTGAGCCAGTGGCTGAATTCTACTGGCCAGATGAGGATCTTCTCTGCTGTTACGTACAGCAGAGTCTGGTTCAGACTAAGCAGGAGGAGAAAGCAAAGAGCAGCTCTCTCTCACATGCACTCATGACAAGATAATCAAGGTTCTCAGTGCACACACTCACCGTCAGAGGTAGAGATACAGACTAAATGGCTCCAGACACCAGAAATCAATAAATATGCCTTACAGAAGCATGCAATCCTATAAAGAGCAAATAAGGACCATGGTACATTGAACTTTATCCCCAACTAGGGGCTGGATATACACTGAACATCTGGTGAGGAGGGATGTGCTTCCTTAACACATTAACATTTCCCAATCCACATTAGTTATACATGCTCACTTCTACCTATAAGCTACTCTGAACAACTATTTATTACAACTAACTCTTAGATATACCTTGTATAACAGTAATCCAGTCATAGCATATGAGCATAACAGTCTCTTAATCTACTGTGTTGAAAGTCTTTGCTATGACCAGAACACCAAGAGATTTTGTAACCCACTCACAAAAATATAGTTTAGCTATTTACACTGCTAGATACTAGAAAAAAAGAGAAAAAACAAGTTTGTTAATAACATCTCAGTTTTTGTAGATACAAAAGGTGCTTTGGTGAAATATGACACATTGGATTGAATTATGTAAAACTCATTCCTTCTGACTGGTTAACCTGAACCTTTTTTTTGGATTTTGGAACTCTGAAGCCCAAATGCTTAACCATTTGTTTGCATCAGCACATCAAAAAAACCCCAAAACTTTACTTGTCTTACTGTTCTTCTGCTGGACTCTGAACCAGCAGACCACCTTGAACCCAGACAGTAGAGTGATGCATGACAAGTTTAAGAGTACACTCACTGACCCGTCCTATTAAACAGTCACTGTAGAACCACAGTGGTGACTGTTTAACAGAAAAACCCAAACTGGCATCAATTACAAACCAGGCCAATTTGCACCATTTCTGAAGGGTTTCTAGGTGTCTGTATTAAGTGCATCTTATATGAAAGGACCGGTCAGTAGGTGTTGATTCATTTTCTATGACAGCAGCCTTTACAATAGTTCTGTTTACAATGTTTATATTAATGTGCTTGTTCTACTATGTTACCATTTCTACTCTATAGTAAAAACATACAGTTTAAGCACTTGCATGGCAGACACGTCACAAAAACAGATTAAAAATTGTGTAATCATTGATATGGTGCAATGTTCTTTCTGTAAATTTCTAGTTTATTTAACATTTATGTAAGGAGTCTCCCATGTCAGTACTTTGTAACAGTCAGAAAAGCAGTAAAGAGACTTTGCGATTTCTCAATAAGATGTTTTTATACAAGGGATGTTTTTTTTTTTTTTTTTAAATGAAATTGATAAACTTTGCAGGGGGCGGGGGAGGGTGGGCCCTTAGGTTGAGCAGCATCACACCATCCTGTCTTGGATCATTTTCTTATAATGGCATGCCCCAGGTGATTTATTGCTTAAATAACAGGCACCTCATAAAGGATACCTTTGAAAATGGGAGACGTTTTAATCTAATGTTTTAAATTTAATTTATGATGAGTGGTGTCATGTATCATGGCCTACACCTTCATCACTAACAACATGAAAATCAGTTACTGTGGGAGGGGGAAAAAAATCATGCTACACCCAGTCCAATGTGTAACTAGAGTAGAGACTATGTTATATTTGAATGAGCTTATAAAAAAAAATCAGAATTTGTAAAAAAAAAAAATAATAATAATAAAATAATAAGATTTGTAAAATCAAATCAGAATGCTGAACATCATTCACACTACACAGTATTACAGGCTACATTAAAACCTCCTTTACAAACCGGTGCAGTTACCAAGAATGGCACTTAAAGCAAAGTGAGAGGCTAGAATTGGTGCAAAAAAATTTTGTTCTGAGTACAAAAGCACTTTCAGGAACTCATTTCAATTTGATGAATTTGCTCAATCTTCTTAAAACCATTTTAAAAATAATCATAAAGTGACACAAAGGGATACTGGTTTCTTCACTTACCCATGAGCTCTGTATACAAAGGATCCCACTTTGTTGCTGTTAGAAATATGAATAGAAGATCCTGAAAGAGATTAAACAGTGTGTTTTTCACTCTCTGTGGGAAATCCATCTGATTTGTGTAGCCCAGGCTGACCGCTGGAACATAAGAGGCAGGTGTTGGCAGCTGCCCACAGAGTCGCTCCATAGAACTCCCAAAACTGAATCTCAGACTGACGATAAACGGCAGGTTCAGTTTCAGAGCTAGAAGTGCCCTGCACATATACATGGGATCTGTCAGAAGAACGTCAAACTGTTCCTTTCTCCACTTCTCCAGCAGATCTTCACGTGCAAAAAGCTCCCTGCACATTACCTGATTCTGCTCTGTGGTATTGTCAAGGACCTCCTTTATCTTTAGAAAGACCTGAATCATGTTGTCATTTGGCAGTTCATTTATCCAGTACTTGAACATTTGGTCCAAATTATTAAAAATGTCTTGTTTGGTGTAGGGCACCTGTATGATCTCCACATTGTAGCCTGGAGACTGATCTGTCTTTACAGACGGCGTAGCACTGTGGGTAACTACTGTCACACTGTGTCCTCTTGCCATGAGTTCATCTATGATGATGTTAATGTTGAGCCAGTGGCTAAAATCCGCAGGCCAGACGAGAATCTTCCCTGCTGTCACACACAGTGGAGTCTGGCTGAGCAGGAGGAAAAGACAGAGAGCAGCTCTCTCACATGCACTCATGATGGCTGCAAAATCAGATATCCTACCTCACACACCAAATTCAGAGCATTTGTGCCGAACTCAAACACGGCCCACTGCCTTGTTTCAGGCAGCCAATGAGCAACTTGCCAAAAAAATATTATTGAAATGGTTCACTACTCAGCACTTCCACACTGTCTACGAATCACAGCAAAGCATAGCAACCATCCACATTATGCACAGCATGCACCCCCCCCCCCCAAATATTATGTATATATAATTATAATGTATTTAATGTATAATAATATATATATCTACAGTACATGTTTTCATAAAGTAGCGTGTGTCAACTTTAATAAATTTTCAGTTCAAAATTTGATTGGATATACTGCCTGCTAATCACATTGCTTTAACAATAACAGTGACATTTTTGTACTTTGACTAACATTTCACATTACACACTGACATACACATTTAATTTTCCCATCAATGTTAAACTTGAAATAAAAGCCTGAGGTGAACAGTAAAATGTTCACACATTTTATTGCCAACATTACACTTAATTTGATTACCACTCTGAATTATCATTTGTTTATTTAAAGCAGTGATGCTGGGCACAATGCAAACCTTTTGCAGTGCAACCCAGTCTTTGATGCAGCTCTAGCAGCTGATTTTGAGCGAACACACCTTTGTTCAACTGTGCTCAAGATAATATCATTAACCAATTAATGATCAATTCCAGCCCACACAAACAACCCGAAACTCATACAAAAAAATTGGACATTCCCCCTTTGTGTGGGGAAACAAGTATTTCACACGCATTTCTGATGTACGGACTTTATCCAGTCCATAATCCCTCTTTCCTTCTCTCAATCTTTGCAATACATCTTACAACAGAAATGGTTCAGGGCATCACAGACACACTGTCTGCATTTACACACTGTCTTACATACGTTTATTAGATTGATTTCCAATTGTTTGCATTAAAATAAGATCCTGGCAGTTGCAAAAAAATATTTTAAAATAGCCCAATCTGGCAACCCTGTCATTAACTGCCTGTTCACTGCTCTTCCACTAGAGTGAGCATGGGGCAGCATGATTCGTGCCCCAATAGTTCTCTATCAGTGCTTATTGCAGTTACTCTTTTTGACCACTAGGTGCATAATAACTCCACAGAAGCTAAATGGAGCTGTGAACACACTGCCCCATGAACATCTTGAAAGGTGAGCAAATCAATGGAACATCGGCTTATACCCATCAAATAGCAACATTTTTAAAAACTTTTGCCACTCAGAATAAGTAATTAGTATCTCATTGTAATTTATATTTATTGAACAGATGATATAAACAGGATTATGCTGTGTAAAATCAAATCAGAATGCTGAACATCATTCACACTACAAAGTATTACAGGCTACATTGAAACCTCCTTACCTTCTCATTTACAATTCCTCAAGTTGATGTAAATTTTCTCAAAACATATACTTGTCCTTAAGGACCTTTACAAACCGGTGCAGTTACCAAGAATGGCACGTAAAGCAAAGTGAGAGGCTAGAATTGGTGCAAAAAAATTTTGTTCTGAGTACAAAAGCACTTTCAGGAACTCATTTCAATCTGATGAATTTGCTCAACCTTCTTAAAACTATTTTAAAAAATAATCATCAAGTGACACAAAAGGATACTGGTTTCTTCACTTACCCATGAGCTCTGTATACAAAGGATCCGACTTTGTTGCTGTTAGAAATATGAATAGAAAATCCTGAAAGAGATTAAACAGTGTGTTTTTCACTCTCTGTGGGAAATCCATCTGATTTGTGTAGCCCAGGCTGACCGCTGGAACATAAGAGGCAGGTGTTGGCAGCTGCCCACAGAGTCGCTCCATAGAACTCCCAAAACTGAATCTCAGACTGACGATAAACGGCAGGTTCAGTTTCAGAGCTAGAAGTGCCCTGCACATATACATGCCGTCTATCAGAAGAACGTCAAACTGCTCCTTTCTCCACTTCTCCAGCAGATCTTCACGTGCAAAAAGCTCCCTGCACATTACCTGATTCTGCTCTGTGGTATTGTCAAGGACCTCCTTTATCTTTAGAAAGACCTGAATCATGTTGTCATTTGGCAGTTCATTTATCCAGTACTTGAACATTTGGTCCAAATTATTAAAAATGTCTTGTTTGGTGTAGGGCACCTGTATGATCTCCACATTGTAGCCTGGAGACTGATCTGTCTTTACAGACGGCGTAGCACTGTGGGTAACTACTGTCACACTGTGTCCTCTCGCCATGAGTTCATCTATGATGATGTTAATGTTGAGCCAGTGGCTAAAATCCTCAGGCCAGACGAGAATCTTCCCTGCTGTCACACACAGTGGAGTCTGGCTCAGACTGAGCAGGAGGAAAAGACAGAGAGCAGCTCTCTCACATGCACTCATGATGGCTGCAAAATCAGATATCCTTCCTCACACACCAAATTCAGAGCATTTGTGCCAAACTCAAACACGGCCCACTGCCTTGTTTCAGGCAGCCAATGAGCAACTTGCCAAAAAAATATTATTGAAATGGTTCACTACTCAGCACTTCCACACTGTCTACGAATCACAGCAAAGCATAGCAACCATCCACATTATGCACAGCATGCACGGGCTCACAGTGCTGAAGGCTGATTTATCCACTGGATATAAAAGGTCTACACACCCCTCACAAAGGTATTTGTGATGTAAAAATCGAAACAAAGATAAATCATATCAGAACATTTCCATCTTAAATGTAAAAATTACAATCTGTACATCTGTACAATCTGTACAAAAAGCACAATCTATAATGCCACAGAAAACCAAACTGACACATTTCAGAGAAAAAAGATAAAAATAATAACCTAACTGCATAAGCGTGCGCACCCCTGAACTAATACTTAGCTGAAGCACCGTTTGACTTTATTATTCAATGTTAAACTTGAAATAAAAGCCTGAGGTGAACAGTAAAATGTTCACACATTTTATTGCCAACATTACACTTAATTTGATTACCACTCTGAATTATCATTTGTTTATTTAAAGCAGTGATGCTGGGCACAATGCAAACCTTTTGCAGTGCAACCCAGTCTTTGATGCAGCTCTAGCAGCTGATTTTGAGCGAACACACCTTTGTTCAACTGTGCTCAAGATAATATCATTAACCAATTAATGATCAATTCCAGCCCACACAAACAACCCGAAACTCATACAAAAAAATTGGACATTCCCCCTTTGTGTGGGGAAACAAGTATTTCACACGCATTTCTGATGTACGGACTTTATCCAGTCCATAATCCCTCTTTCCTTCTCTCAATCTTTGCAAAACATCTTACAACAGAAATGGTTCAGGGCATCATAGACACACTGTCTGCACTTACTTACTTAGATTGATTTCCAATTGTTTGCATAAATAAGATCCTGGCAGTTGCAAAAAAATATTTTAAAATAGCCCAATCTGGCAACCCTGTCATTAACTGTCTGTTCACTGCTCTTCCACTAGAGTCAGCATGGGGCAGCATGATTCGTGCCCCAATAGTTCTCTATTAGTGCTTGTTGCAGTTACTCTTTTTGACCACTAGGTGCATAATAACTAAACAGAAGCTAAATGGAGCTGTGAACACACTGCCCCATGATTGCAGAACATCTAGAAAGGTGAACAAATCAAAGGAACATCGGCTTATACCTGTCAAAAAGCAACATTTTTAAAATTGTTTGTCACTCAGAATAAGTAAGTGTAGTATTAGCATCTCAATGTAATTTATATTTGTTGAACAGATTATATAAATGGTGGGGTTCTGCCCCTATGATCGAGCCACCACTGGTTTGGTTCAATGACTGTCTCCAAATCATTGAAATGTTACATTTAGCCTGTTTCCCCCCATTTGCTTGCATTTCTTTACCGTCTGCCTTGCTGTTTTTCCACCGCCGGACTAGTCGACATCCCCACAGTGACAACTAGGGACTGTTTTATTTGACTATTCAATACAACCCCTTACATAAATTAAAAAACAATTTAAACAGCGTAATAAATACTATCTCCTAAAGAGTATACAGTTAAATCATTTCTGTTAGCTCTTCTTTTACTAGAAACATCGTCTTCTACTTTCAGAGTCGGTTATTGATGTTAATTGGTAGAATAGGTAATAATTCATTAAAAACTTAACAACTTTAGTAGCTTTAATAATAAAATACTAAAAGTAATAACAATAAAAATAATAAACAGATTAAAAACAGTAACTATGTTCATTTTCCTATAACAGCACAACCCATCATGTTTTATTTCTTATATAATATCCTATTTCTTAATTTAGTGTTTGATTAACATGACCAGAAAACTGAAGATGGATACTGGATTATCAAGAACAGTCAAAAAAAATAAATAAGATTCAAATAAAAATGGGGGAATGCCATGGGGGAATTAAGAAGACATGGGTTACAGTTTAGGTTCAGGTGCGGCTGTTTTATTTAGAGAAAATCACAATTTTATAACTTCAGACCGAAAGTGGAAGATTACGGAAAACCTCTAATAGTACTACATCCCATCACAGTTTTCAGTAGATCATTGAATCTGTTTACAACTTCATATTTTCAGAGAAGTCACAGAAAAACCATAGCAGCTGCATTAAAGTTTAAATTATTCAGTTATTTTCAGGAGTTTTTTAAAACAGTGTGGAAATACAGTCTTCTCTGGTTATCTCCTGGTATTTCAAACGGATGCACTGCATTTGGAAACCATATTTTTTGGGATCCATATATCTATACTGGTGTGGCATTTCTACACTACACACTATTCTTGAATTTACGTTCCCACCCGCCTCAGTTGACCTGGATGACATCGTCCCACTCCTTGATGGGCCACACGCCGTTCTCCTGCACGTTGTGCGGCGAGCTCTTCCAGTCCCAGGCCTTGACCGGAACGTTCCAGTCCGGCCCGTAGTTTGCAGTCACGTAGTCCAAAGTCTCGCAGGGCACTCGGACCTTCAGCTCCAGCAGCTCTGTCCAGCACAGGCTGAACCGGGGGAAGACGTACCTGAGATGGAGACAGAGACACACTGGATTATATGCTGCACTGTGGACTTGCAGAGAACAACTAGGAGAGATCCGGTTACACATGACTATCAGGATCATATGAATCTTGGCACACTGGTAGCACATTGGTTAACCTCTGTCAAAAATATATGTATAATAACAAATAATTTAATATGTTTTTCATACCAAGAAAACTAATAAAATGGCAAAGGAACATCTCTGCACCAAAACCCTCATTAAAAGTCAGAATCTATGAATATGCATTATATGCAAATTAGAAATAATATAACAACTTGAGCATGGTCTATTACATCTATCTCTTTAATGTGAAGAATAATGTCACTTCTGGTTCAGTCAACACTTTACTTGAATTTCTTGCCGCTCTTCGCCTGTGTGCCTCCGTTCCAAACGATGTTGCCGTCCTCGTAGAAAAAAAAGATGTCCAGTTTTACATCCAGGCCTTGGAAGGAGAGCTCCAGACTGTCCTCTATCTGCATGTGAGGCAGATCAATGAAGTAGGGCAGTTCATAAGAGCTATAAGATGAGGTTCAACTTAGAAGCAAATAGAATGTATCAGCGCTGATGAACTCTTGATTCTGATTGGTGGGGAAGCCATTTTTATTGCCTTTCTTTTTATGGTGCATTTGTATAAGGAGTATATAAGACAGTAAAGATGAAGCTTCCTAGTACTACATACAGAAACTAATACCAACGTTAAGGTTCCACAATCATAAATCTTAAAATGATGTTTTTATATACATGGACACAGTTGATTTGTAAGGAGCAGTTATGCTCCCCTGGATGGATGTACCACTGTTCAGATCGAAATGATGAGCTTTGGTAATTTCCATACTAGTTGAGACCCACAATTTAGCTTAATCCAGATACTTCCTGATCTGTTCAGACCTCATCATTTTAACTAGCTCAAATACGTTTCCATTCAGAGAATTGATCGGGATAGTTAGGTGACAGAAGTCTAAGATGCTGTACCTTTCCAAACTTATGTTTGAGGGAGAGTCCAGCCTTCTGAAATGCCTGTGTGATATCATGCCTGTAATCTTTGATCCAGATGCCCAGGTCCACATCTTTACTGTAGGGAATGATGTTACACTGCCGGAACCAACCTAATGACATGAAAGGGATGAATATAATATTATACCTGCTGCAGTGTTGAATCTGATTGGTCAGAAGGTGCTGATTAATCCTCTATTGAAGAAGCCTTCATAGCAAGGTATATATATTAAAGCACTCATTCTAACTTGTTATTGTTTCTATAGTAACCGCTAAATCACAGGGACTTCTGTGAGGACGCGTAATCAAAGTCTAATAATAAACAGATTAAAAAAAGTTTTTTTCCCCCCAGGTTTTCCACCATGGGAAAGTCTTCAGGACAGAGGACTTTGTGCTTTCTGGTTTCTTGGCAAACGAAAGATTACTGTTGTATATCAAATAGAATTTATGTACATTATTATTCATGATAATTGTTATGTATTTTAATAATTAGAGATAACAACTACTCACCGAGACATGTACCACTGCTCAGCCAGAACGGAACCTCGATCCCACTGAGAACTCGAGCAGCGAGGTGGAGCAGATTCTTGGCCTTCATCCTGAAGTCCATGGCCTCTGGTGACGTATCATCTGGATACAGCTGGAAGAGAGATGCCCGTGATTTGAACGATTTGAAACTATATAGCAAACTGTGTGTGCACAGTATATTTAGATACATTTTGATTGTCTCAAACAACTAAATATTAGTGCATTCATAAACAACAGAGTAAAATGTTATTAGCTTTTGCTAAAGTGAAATTAATATTTTTAATAGTTTTGCTTTCCAAATAAAAACAGAAATCAGAAATATTGGTGAAATTAACCTGGTAAAAGGCCGCTGCCTCTCGATATCTGCACTCCAGGAAGCGGCTGTTGGAATGTTCGTTCTGGAAACGAGAGAAGTTTTTGGGGATCCGTACGTCAAGCCCATCGAGAGTGGTCAGAATAAGATCAGGCCTGAAACAGGACACAAGTAAACACAGAAATATTTCAGCTTGTGTATCAAATTGCACAATTCAACTTTTTTCTTTCTTTCTTTCATTAAAAACAACAACAACAACAACAACAACAACTACCTAGCCCTAAAAATCAGGCACATTTGGTGTCTAATGTTTGCTGGTTTTGCTATGTTTCTAAGTAATAGAAGTCTGTCTCACCCAAAGCCTCACCCAAAATACAAGCCTAGGTTTTCATATAAATGCTTTAAATGACATTATGATACAGTTGGTGATACTGTTGCTAAATCTTTGCTGTTTTTCTTCCATTTTAATACTGCATATTCCACCACTTCTTAAAGTTTTCTCAGTGGAGAAAATCTGAATTTGAGGACATAATAGTTATAGGATTCCTGTTTACAATATAACCATACATGGTCCAGGATTTCGGTCTCAAACACTGAGTACCTGTTGTAGGCCCCTGCGTAGCGGCCGAACTCCAGGTCCCTGAAGGGAGCGAAGGTACGGTCCACGCTGCCTCTGATCCTGAGCGGCCCATGCCACAGGTAGTTGCCGCTTCGTTCGTACAGCACAACCACATGCACCAGGCGACCGTTGAAGCGGAACAGCAGGTGCAGAGGTATGTCACGGCCTGTCAGGTCATCCATGCTGACCAGCCTGGGGTCTTTCCCCCTGATCTCCAGCAGCTCCAGGCCGCGTTCCTCTGCAGCCTCCAGGAGCCCAGCCTGAGTGAGTGATGAATGAGGGGAGTTAGCACATTTACACTCTTCTAGTTAAGGGAAATACTATGGTAGACAAGTTTTCCACTTTGGTGATCACTTGCATCCTTCATTGTTTGTTTTGTTGTATGTTTATTCACTAAATTCAGTTGAAATGTCACCTAGAGATTTTAGAATTGTCTTTACTTCATGCTGAATCTTATTCAAATTGACCTATTTTTAATTTTTATTTGTTTTTATGTTTAATTATTATATAATTTTGTGATTCGATTTTTGCATATGAAATTGTATTTAGTCAGTTAGTAATTGTATTTAAAATGTATATAGTTGTATGCAAGAAATAAAAAAGAAAGAATCAACACCTTCTGACCAATCACAATCAAGAATTCAATCGCACCGCGGTATACGTTTTATTTTATTCCATAAGGAAGGTCTGCAATGTGTCTCCACATGCTACCAGTCTCATGCAGAGATGCACTACCATGGTACACATCTCAACATTGGCAGGGAAAAGAAATTTAATGTAACAACACTGCTGTGTTTACAACAAGATGTTTTTCACATGCAATTCAGTGATTCGTTCACCAGCGGAAATCCTTACATCATACTTCCAGAGGTTTCCGAGCAGGCCGAAGGTGACGAAGTCCCTGTGCGTGCACAGAAAGGTGCAGTGAGGCTCCTTGATCTGGCTGTCCTTCAGCAGAACGGCATCCTGGGAGAGCAGGCTCAGAGACACCGTGTCCACCAGAAACACGGGCAGGCTGAACTTATGGGCCAGGGCCAGGAACTTTTTCACTAAATGCTGTGATCAGTGCAGGATATGAACAGAGGTTAAAAGCACAGGTGTAACCATCGGGAAACCATTTTATTTGCAACAGAAGAATTTGTACACTGGTGTAAATAATCCTTTCACATGGTGTTTGGGAAATAGTTTATTTAAATGAAACACAGAGTAACAAAGTGTATTCCTATCAGAAGGGATTCAAAATAGAATTCGTTTATACAGCCAAAAACCCATCATCATCTAACGAATCTTTAAAAAAAAACCTTTTTTTCTAAGACTGAAGGTTAGTCAAGTGCTTAAGTTAAAAATCATTCATTTTAAACCTTTGCTTTAGTTTCAAATTTGGCTGATAATCAAGATTTCAATATGGCATTGGAAAAGAAAAAGTGATGTACCACCTCTAATATAATGATTATATTATTATTCCAATATTTTGACTCACCCATTGCGCCTCCTTCCCTGTTGGGTAACCTTTACCACTCGGCGCTTGAAGTCCATGCTGTGTAAAGAGCAATCATTAAAAAAAAAACAATTCGTTTAAAAATCAAATGAACTTTCATTTTATAGTTTTGTACTGGAACTACAAGGCTAATGCAGCTATGAAATAAGGGAAGCTCATAGCTAGCTTAGAACTGTTTAAACTGCATGTCAAAATCATAAAAAAAAATTAAACATACAAATAAACTATATATCTACAGTCAGGTCCGGAAGGGACCATTGGATTTGAAATAAAACAATCAAGATGTGATCGATTATTTTAAAAGTTTTTATTTTAAGAGATTTGAGACTGAAGACAAGACTGAAGGCAGAAAGACCCACAAACAAGCAGCAACTGAAGGTGGCTGCAGTGAAGCCTGGCAAAGCATCTCCAGGGAGGAAACTCAGAATTTGAGTTTGGAGAACATGGACTCCAGACTTCAGGCAGTCATTGACTGCAAAGGATTTCATCCAAGTATTAAAATTATGGTTATATTTACAATTATGTCGCTTTGTCCAAATACCTTTGAGCTCCTGAAAATGGAAGTACTTTGCTTAAAATGGCTGTAATTCCTAAATGGTAAATGCCATATTTTTGTGGAACCTCTTAAAATAAAGCTGAAAGTTGATCAGATCTTGATTGTTTTATTTCAAATCCATTGTGGTGGTGTATAAAGGCAAAATCACAAAAACTCACTGTCCAAATACTTCCGGACCTGACTGTGTGTGTATATATATATATATATATATATATATATTATACACGTGAATATAATTAAAACCAAATCAATGGAAGACATATTGATATGCAGTATATTCAAACAAACATAATAAGCCAAAGGCTACATTAGCCTTGACATTTTGACACAGATCTGATTTTTTGTCTATTTTTATATACATTAGACCCATATCTGGTCCACATGTTTATGTCATTCCTCTGGCCAGAATACCTTCAGTAGAAAACAGCAACTTTTAACTTTTAGCATCACTGTGGTTGTAGAAACTCTGCTTTGTCCAGTGCTGTTATTTTGGTCTTTTGCCTCTCTGAATTTTGCATTAAAGCCTTAAATTGTACATTGGCATTGTAACCCTGTATTCTCTCTCCATCACTGGCCCTGAGAAATGTCCTCAGAGATGGCCTGGTTTCTGCAGCTAACCTGAAGGTTTTTTTTTTCCTTTTTTTTTTTAAAACACCTGATAAGACAACTTATTTCACTGGACTCCTCTGACTACCCTGCGAGTGTTTAACCTCATGTGAATGCGGTATATCAGATCTGATTTGTTAACATGTAGACAGCGATATGTCAGAAGATGAATGTCCGTGAACTTTTCTGATATTTTAGTGTATTCTGTAGTGTTTGTTCACCTTGTTAGCATGCTGTCTGTAGTAATAGAGCTGAAACAGGAGGAATATGGAGCTGGCTGTGATGAGCAGCACCAGCACTGCAGTCTTGTTCACTCTGGCCATGAGTGAGTCTGACTGTATGTGATCCTGACAGGCTGTGCCATAAGGCTGACTCCTTCACCATGCTTGGACACCCGGGCTGATGGCTGCATGGAGCTCTGAAAACACCACACACACACACACACACACACACACACACACACACACACACACAAAATTATGATTAATATTCTCTTCTTTTTAAGAGTGTTTGACTTTCAACAGATCAGCTGTATCATTGTATCCTGCCTCATCTGCATGAATTAAATCTCATGCATTATGCTGCCAGTAGTATGATGTTTTACAACACAGTCAAAAAATATTCTTTGTTTAACTGCACTATATCTTAGGTCGAAGCGCGTGCACATTAACGTTATTCACAGTTACTACACAAACACTGCCAGTACCAACAAGCTAACACAACACTTAGTCCTTAAAATAACAACGCCTTCAAAATAAACTACTGGAAATATTCAACTGTTCGCCACTCCACCAACTTACTCATCAGAAGCGCATGTAATATTACTCAATATTATCCCTGGTTCGATAAATACCATCACATATTTCTAGCGATATCATAATTTCATTCTGCAGATTCCTGTTGTACCCAGGACACAACCGGACGGCAAGTCGGGTAGGACAAACGCCCGAAACGCGTTTCGAAAACCAATTTCTATGGATAAATCCCGCAAACGCATTTTAAAGGTGGTTAAAAAATAGTAATGGTTTTAGCCTTTAAATTAATTTCTGCAGCTTATTACACCGTCTGAACTTTAATTGTTGCGCATGCTGCTCACACAACTATGATAAACCATACAGAGAAAATTTATTTTGCGTGACAACAGACACATTTTTGTCATGTCCTAGACTACAATAAAAAAGAATAGTATCTCTGTGCTATCAAATATAACGCCAGTTTATTCGTTAAGTAAAATGCTATTGTTATTTGAGTAGATAAACTGAGTTAAAAAAAAAAAAATCTAATTCCAGTAAGAAGTTGCTTCCTTTATTATTTTTTTCTTTGTCGTCTTGCCACAAGATGGCGCCAGAATCACGTCTTACCAGAAGATGGCGCCAGAATCACGTCTTGCCACAAGATGGCGCCAGAATCACGTCTTGCCACAAGATGGCGCCAGAACTTTCTTCGAAAGTCTTCGTAGTCCTTATTCTCCCTATTCTATCATATACCCAAATACATTTACAATATTTTTGTAGCTATATTTATATATAATGCTATACAAAATAGGAAACTAGAACTAATACACCGGAAAAAAACAATTTTATATAAAAATTTACATATTACATAATTTATATTTTATATCTTGTTCAGTTCTGATTGGTGCTTGAGTATGTCGTGACGTGATTCCATGGAAACGGATCATTCCAATTCCACCACTCGAAATGGTGTAGAAATCAAACTCTTGACATTCTCATAAAGTAAAACATACAGTGAAACATTATTTTGTGTTTAAAAAGTGAATAGGAAACATTTTAATGACTTGTTTGGTAACGGAAAATGCTTGATAATTTGTGCACAGGAGCATCGTCATGCTGGAACAGGTTTGAGCCTCTTAGTTCCAGTGAAGGGAAATTGTAATGCTACAGCACACAAAGACATTCTATATACTTGTGTGCTTCCAGCTGTGTGGAAACAGTTTGTGGAAGAACCACATATGGTTGTGATATGTGTGTGATAGTCAGGTGTCCACAAACCTTTGGGCATATAGTGTATTTCTGGATTTCTGTTAAACTGCTCTGTGGCAATGTCTATTTTTACTGAACCAGAAGTCCCTGTGTGAAAATGATCATATAGTAACATTATTTAGGTGTTTTATTAGATCATTAGACTACAAAATAATTAAACTGTGTAGTGTCGTGACCTTCTGGGAATTGTCCCTGATGTATGTGGATACAATAACTTCTTATGAAAGTGTCCTAAAGATTAAAACAGCTAGTTTTGCATGACTACAAGACAATTTTAGAAAATCAATAATTTACTGAATGGACAGAAATGACAGTTGCTGATATGCACATACAGAAAATAATAAGATCAACACAGGAAAAAAAAAAACATGAAATCAAAGAAAGAAAACAGAAATTTTCAACATAGCAGCACTAATGAAAGCTGTCTGATGCCTACGTCTAAAAGATGTGCTTTTGGTGAACGGGATTTAATCAGACCTTCGTACAAACAGTAGAATAACAGGAACCTAAATATATAGAAAGCAGCATTAAATGGTTTACATCGTGCAAACTTTGTTCCACAGTCATATTCAACCCCTTAACATACTGTAGTAAAAAAAAAAACTACAGGCTTCATAGTTCAAACGGTAAAAGGATTTTGACAGTTCAAGAAAAAATACCTTTGCGCAGACACGAGGTAATGGTCACCCACACTCACAGGCCGTACTCACGCATACATACAGACACTAAACTAAAAAAATTTACACAAGTCATTAAAAGTAATACAATAAATCAAAGCATAAAGGACAGTATCTGTCATACCAGGAGTAAAGTTGTGTCAGACATAAATCATTACAAAAACAAGAAAAACAAATTCAACCTAAAATTAGTAAGGGAAAAAAGTGCACTCAGCTAATCCCTGATAAAGCTGCTAGGATTTCTTATCAAAGAAGAAACAGAAAGACAGAGAAAGAGGCAGCTCTCCTTATCTTGGAGAAATCTAGGCTTGCCAGTGACAGATTTAATTTCCCATGATGCTTCACAGTATGCCAATGCTGGATGATGTATTCCCCAGGAAGCAGGAAGCAGGAAGTGGGGTCCAAGGTCATGGGTTGTTCATACAGGTTGCTCTTTGCTGCTGATTAGGGATGGATTGCAGAGGAAGCTAGTCCTAAATCAGCATGAAACAGTGAATTCATCGTTTTCGAGCTTAGATTACTGTGCCATGCTGTTCAGACTGCTGTTTGATCCCGCCAGCCCATTTTCAGCCTTCTGGAAGCTTCTAACCGCACTGGGAACCTGTAACCCAGTCGACAGGCTCAGGCCACCGCACCACACCTGCAAAACACAGAAAGATGCAAGTCTGATTCAAAGGTTATTATAGAGAATGAGTCATAGCCTCTGTGCCTGTCAGCCCCAGTAAGGGAGGTGTAGTGTTTGTCAGAGTAAAGTCTTGTACTGCACTTTTTTCTATTTAGTACTTTACCAAAACTTTTTTTTCTTACTATTTGTACTTTATCTAGTCCAGTGTACAAAGTCTTGTTTCTTGTTCCATGATCCTGGAGGCTCGATTAATCATTTTAATGTATACATGTACACTGTATGGCCAAAAGTCAAATGGCACATGAACAAGTGGGTCAGATTTAATTTTAAACGGCTACATATAGCGCAAGCTCATGACACTCATCTCCAGTTTCAGCAGCTAACCACAATTAGCCACAGTTACATTACAGCAACTTGAGTTACACTGTAATTACAAAGTGACATTATATTAGGATATGAAAACTGTTGTCATTGGGCGAAACTGCATTACGACTAGAAGGGCAGGTGTTTGTAGGTCATGTGATGTAACCATCCAGCCAGCACTCACCATGAAGGCCGGCACAACAGGTTGAGTGAACTTCGTCTTGAACGAGTGAAGCAGCTGTTTGCTTTCCGCATTGTAAAACGACAGCTGACCTGAAATTGAAAGGATACAAAGGAGCTTTCAGATTATGTGAAAAATATAATCTGTGGTCATTCTGCTGGAACAGGATATGAAAAGAACAATACTGTACAAAGCCGGCAGGCTTGAAAAGGGCTTGTTAGTGTTCTTTTATTTGCACACTACTTCTAGAGTCAATGGATCTGCCTGACATTCGATCTACAGGTGTCCAATAGCCCTAGAAACGGTACGTTAGGCAAGAGATCTCCTGTTGCTCCAGGACTTTATTAGCAGAGAACTGGAGGTATTTCACGTAGATGAATTAATGGTTCATTTCAGTCATTTCAAACATCAAATGTTAACATTTCAGTGACATTTTTCAGACAATGTTTTTTTTTTCACTTCATCGAACTAATGAAAGAATCTACATACTCACAATGAAGTGAATATTTTACCAGTATTTGTAATATGTAGCATTAGGATTTGATGGTCAAATACAGTGTATTTAAAAAGTCTCCTGTTAAAATAGAAGGGTTTTGTGCTGTAAAAAATTAAACCAAGATAAATCATGTCAGATCATTTTCCATCTTTAATGTGATAAACCAACAATCAAATTCAAGTGAAAAACAAATAGAAACATTTTAGGGAAAAAAATAACAATAACCTGGTTGCACAAGTGTGCCCACCACTTAACTAATACTTTGTTAAAGAACCTTTTGCTTGGCAGTCAGTCAGTTTTTGGGTAAGAGTCTACCAACTTGATTTGGCAATTTTATTCCACTCTTCCTTTTTATATCCACTGTACGTTCTCCAAATAAGCACAAAATTAAAAGAAGTGGGTGTTCTGTCACGACAGGCAATAGAGAAAATCCCACATTTGGTTCTCAAACTGGTGCAAATGTAATCATGTTTTTTAAAAGATTAAGTGACTGATGAAGTGAACTTGATTTTAAACGAAGTGTGACACTCTGTTGGTGTCTCAATAGATTCATTTGTACCTCCGTCTAGGTCACAGTATACTCCTATCCTCTCTGGTACTGCCACATCCAGACTCTTCGCCTTGTTGTTGTGTTTGGCAGCGAAGGAGTTCTGGAGCCAGTTATTGACATGGATACACCAGGTGGTGTTGGTTTTGCCCAACTGATCGAACTTGCCCAGGTTCTTGTAGGCTACACCGATGCTATAGGACTTGCAGTCTTTGAGGGCCTTCACCTCCCAATAGTGCTGACCGGAGTCAATACTGGTGTCACCTGAGCACAGAAAAAGATGCACAATACACATAATAAATTATATCAGTCACTATAATACAGTGTGTTTTAGGACTAGATTTGTTATGGAACGTCTGTGAAACATGTTAATTCCTGTTATAAACAGTCGTTCCCTCGCCAGTCTATTTTTCTCTCTTTTAAAGTTACAAAGATAAAAAATGCAGCTTGTTACTCAGAATCCGCAAAGGGCAAAGCCTTCTGTCCTGAAGACTTTTCAGTTACAGCTTTACAGCTTTAACTCTGATTTTTATATAGTGCTGACAATGGAGACTGCTTCCAAAAATAAAGTTCTCCTTACAGAAAACTACACGCTTTTTTAAAAAGTTTATGTGGAGTGTCCATCATACCAATCCCTATGTAAGCTTTTACTACAGAAACAATAACATATTACAAACAGTGCTTTAACATAAACCTATGATTTGCCTTGTAGCCGGCAATATAGCAAACTAAACACCTTCTGACCAATCAGATGCTTATCACCACTGATAAGTGAGACATCTACAGTAAAATGTAAATAAGTACAGTTTTATAGGTACAGGTTCTATACCCAGTACTGTGTAGGACTCTCCAGTAAAGCGATCTCTGCCTCCCCTCGGAGCTGGCGAGCGAGCGGTCGACCCTCTTTTCGGAGATGGAGTTCCACTTCTGTAACCATCAACAGAGCAAAAATACAGTCAGTCCATACAGGCAGCTTACAGTACACACATCCGGCTAGGAGTCATGGAAACACTAGCACTAACACACATGCTGATTCAATCGCAAAGAAACACTCAAACAGCCATGGCAGAGAAGAAGGAATACTGAAGCAGCAATGAAAAGAAATGGCAACAGCACGTTCAGAAAAGCCCACTTGTGTTAGTAAGAGCACTTCTATGGATGAAGAGACGCAGGCATATGGCGCTTCAGGACAGGACAGCGATGGCTGATTAGAAAAAAAGGCTAAAATGAAGCAACTAACACAGATGTTACAAGCAGCAGAAGCAAAACCCTATTCAAAGCCTGATCTCAAAGGATGATCTGACCTTAAAGGAACAGACCAACATTTGCAACCTAATATCTATCCAACATGTACGTATGTGTAATTACCACAGAGAATACACTGGATAAGTTACACTGTACTGACAAACGAATGGAAACTCTGTTTACTAGAAACTCACTTATAAAGAAAGATTAACGACAGATGTTATATTTAGTATATTATACTGAATAATGAAAATTCAATGTTACAACTATAACGCTAATAATAACGCTCCTAATATGAGACATACATGAAAAAAGTGTTACTAAAGCTGTTCTTATGGAGATTTAGTGACATTCAAACCGGTTATCTACATGTTCCCAAAACATTGTAGTATCCGTGTGCCATCAGACCCACACAAATATCCAGGTAAGGCATAAACACACATTCATTCCTCTTTAGAATATGAATTCTAAAGATTTAGTGACGACTTTATAAATACAAACAAGTTTCACATAAATGTTTCTCAACAAATTTTAACAAATGTCCATAGACTTCTATTCTAACTGAGTTTGGCATGAAACAATGTTCTTTTTTCTCTTTTCTTTTCTCAGCACAGGGAAATGTGTTGAAATCCTTGTCTGTGGTAATAACACATAGCATGCAGTTGCGATGGATAGAGAACAGGTTAAAAAGACCAGAGAACTCCTTTAAGAACACCGTATTGACATTTTTGCAATATTCATTAGTGACTGATGGTGATGTGGTGGAATGTACTGGATGTAGGTGACAGTTTGACGTGTGCAAATTTCTTTTTAAGCACACAGGATCATATTACTCTGTGTGCTACACAATGTTTGACATGAGGACGTGGTTAAGCCATTTTGAAATCCCGCAGGGAATTCTGGGTTGCTCTCTTTGTGGAGTGACAGATGCTAGAGCATGGTGGGCGTGTCCATTGTCTCGGTCACATGACAAAAGACAGCTCAATGAGTGACATGCAGGAAACACCCTGAGTGTCATATGGAGCAGCAGTATCAGATCAATTGTTAACTTATATTGTATTGGACTTATTTAATACTTGTATACACAGCGCTGTTCAGTTCTCAATTCTGATTGGTCAGAAGGTGTTCATTAATGTTTTGTAACGGCAGCTTTGATAGTAGTGCAAGGCAAATCAGAGGTTTAGATCGATGCACTTGTTCAAATACTGTATGTTATCTTCTCTTTAGTAACAGCTGATTCACAGGGCTTTTATTTAACAAAGAACATCTTATCGTTGATATGGTGACTACTAAAATGTTACTGAACATTTAAGGAAGGAGTCACCAGTGTCAGCACTTTGTACATTTTAAAAGGAACTAACGTGTTATGTAGATGTTCCACAACATTAAGTGTAACTGTAAATGGATAAAACATGCAATGTGCCATTCTTTAATTAATAAAAAATGTAATCCTTGGCAAACTGCTGTGCTATAAGAGGAATAAAACACTTCCGGATGTGCCGGATGTCTTCTATTGCTTACTCATATACTTAATACCCTGTTAGAGGGTGATGGTTAGTGATGACACTAATGACATGTCATGAATCCTGTTTTCCATAACGGAATGACTGATGGGAAAACATGAATGAAGTCTTGATTTTTAATAGAGTGGTTACTCACCAAAGTTATAAAGATGTGAGCATGAAAAAGATTAACACGAGACGTTTACTGCTTTGGACGCAAAGAATCAGAAACACTGACTAATGTATATCGTGGTTATTATCTTGCCACCATTTCTTTTAAGAGAGAATAAAGTGTGAAGGAATGCCCTAGAACCAGAAGAGAGAGTCAGTAATACAGTCAGTTATAGATGGAGGCATGACAGAAGACTGATCATGACTAAAGGATTTGTTAATAATAAATATTTAATATATTTAAGGATATTCTCCATCTAGAAATGGCCATCAGATTCAGCACACACACACACACACACACACACACACACACACACACACACACACACACACACACACATGTGTTATCAGTTATCATTCTATGTAAACAGCAAACTAGCATGACACACTTCTCATCCCAGCAACTCTGGGATTCAGTGATCCAGAATAGCAAAGTTAGCCAGATAACCTTCCAAAATAATGGCTACTTATAATAATGGGCATGGTGGCTTAGTGGTTAGCATATTTGCTATGTACCTAGGGTTGGGGGTTCGATTCTCGCCACCGCCCTGTGTGTATGGAGTTTGCATGTTCTCCCCATGCTTCCGATTTCTTTCCCCAGTCCAAAGACGTGCATTGTAGGCTGACTGGCATTTCCAAATTGACTGGAGTGTGTGTGTGATTGTGCCCTGTGATGGGCTGGCAGGATTTCCCCCACCTTGTGCCCTGAATCCTGTGGGAGAGTCTACAGGTTACCTCGCGACCCTGTGTAGGATAAGCGACACAGAGAATGGAATGTTATCTGGCTAACCCTGGAGTCCTTTTTTCTAAACCACTCCTCCCGTGAAGGTTATAAAGAGTGTCTGTTTCTGCCAACACCAAATCCCAAGAACACCATGCTGGAAGAAGAAACTAGGGAGGATAACAGTTGCAGTAAAGCTCTAAAGGGCCAAATTCCACAAGGCCAGAAACACACGATCACCTCGTCATGTTCTTCAGATTAGTGAGGTGTGCACTGTTGGTGAAAAAAGGAAAGCGTGAATAAAAGAAAATGCCCGGGAGACTGCGCTGTTAAAGCAGAAAGAAAAAAAATCAGGGCAAACACATTAAAACCTAAACAAGACACACAAATGTTACAGGAGTAATAGCTGTGAAAATAGCTGCAAAGTTCCTGACAGAGATCCCAGGAACAGCTGAGGATGAAAAGGGAACCTACATTCTTAATAATGATAAACTTTAATAAATTATGATCTCATTTTCTCACCATTGTAAGAACTAGCAGAGGCCTTTACAAATCCATAAACTCAAGACTGTAATTATTATCTAATTCAGTATGCATTAAACCTGGATTGTGACTACAGAAAATACTCATTTCTGATTGGCTGGCAGGTGTTGGTTCAAACTTAATGCTCCTGAGCCATGTTGGACAATAAGCATCAATAAGCGTTATATTTTACTCCTCGTTATTGCCTTTTACACCACTTAATGACAATAAGACAAACAAATGACACTGATTTATGTTGATTTATGTTGACAGGAATTATTTACAGACTACAGAGTGGAAATGTTTTAAGTAAATGCGACAACAACGGCGCAAGAAAACAGTCTTTTAGATGTAACCATAACAGCAACTTTATGTGTTGGGGACTAAAAACTTAGCTAAATAAAATGCTAATACGTTTTCTGTTAGTATATCATTTGGTTATAAGAAAGCAAAATATATACAAAGCCTAATTTTTGTGGTTTAAGCAAAATGACCTGTGCTGCAACTATGCCAAAAATATCATATCATGATACCTGAAGACATATGATACACGATATATCACAATATATAGCAAACTGTCAACAAAACAGTAGTGTTGCATAAAAAATATGAATAAGAGCTTTTGATTATACTTTCTTTAATGTCCATAAATAAATTACTTAAAACTGTACAGGAGAAAATGCATAAATTCTACAATTTATATTTTATAATTTGAAGATTAAGAATGAGATAAAAACGCTTAAAAATTGGATTATATGTATGTGTATATATATATATATATATATATATATATATATATATATATATATATATATATATATATATAGAGAGAGAGAGAGAGAGAGAGAGAGAGAGAGAGAATGCAAATGAAAAAATCTGTAAAATATTAAAATATTAAAAATTTTTACATTTAAAGCAGTCAAAAACACTACCATCGTCAGCTGCTTTCAATCAGAGTTTGTAATTGTTGTTTAAAAGCATTATAAAACAAATATAAAAAGAGATCACGGTACCCACAATGTCTCAGGAAAGTGTATTGTGACATAATTTATCATAGCGGCAACTGTAGGAAATCAAGCGTATGAAAGTAAATTTCATAAAGTCAATTAGAGGATGATTTTGGAGTCAGTATAATACATTACAACCATTAACGACCCAACTATCCATCTAATTCAACACTGATTTCCACATAAACAGCACTTGTTTAGGAGTGTACATATAAAACATTAGCCTAGAAATATCCCCAGTGATGTGATAGTGATGGATGGGAATACGAGCACATACCTGCCCTTGTTCTCCTTCCCTTTGACCTTACTGTCAAGGCCTTTGCCTCCCTGTGGGTCCCACTCCACACTGCTGTCCTCCACCTTCAGGTTCAGGTGTGAGGACGATGAGTCAAAGATGAAGTTGAGCGCTGCACAAGAGAAATGTTAGTAATACTGTATGTTTATATATATATATATATATATATATATATATATATATATATATATATATATATATATAAACACACACACACACTGTGCTGTGACAGCTGATTGTATAAATCCAAAATCGCAAAAAATAGAAACTGGTATCACTCATAAAAAAGGACATCTTTATTCGTGATCAACAATCTGCTGTGTAAAAGACACATTTAAAGCATTTGATGATTTACAGCTGATCCGATGCAATTCAATGCCGTGTGATGTAACACAGTTTGGTTTTAATCAAAAAATAAAGTTTTGGCTCCTTCACTGTGACTGACAAGCACAGAGAACATACCTCCTTCTTATCTAATGCTTCTTGTCTAATGCTTTTACCTAACAGATGTTAGTTTGATTGCTTAAAAAGTTTTTTTTTTTATATTATTGTCCTTACCTTTGGTTTCCAATGTGACAGGATCAGAATAATCCCCAGCTGCTGCTTTGTTACACGCTCGAACCCGGAAGTTCATGAACTTGGAATCAAACTTTAACCCTGAAAATAAAACTCGGTGAGTCCATTTTATCGGCTTCTTAGAATGAAGCGACAGTACAATATACAATTGTCTGCAGAATTATTGGCACCCTTCATAAAAATGAGCAAAAATGAATATATTACGTTAAAAAGAATAACACGTGCAATAAGTAATATTTGATAAGGGATACTGCATATTTTTTTTTTCAAACAGCAAAAAAAGGAGTTAAATTTCTTCTACAAAACACTGATTTCAAAATTATTAGCACCCTTGCAAGTCCACTTAGTCCACTCTTTCATGCAGGGCTTTTTATGCCTAGGTTTTGTTATACATTTCTCCAATTGTTTGGGTGGAAATTTTGAATTATTCTGTGTAATGTTTATTTTATACAATCATATTTGCTGAAGGGTGCCACTAATTCTGGAGGGCACCGTGTGTGTGTCACATGCCATGTGTCCTGTGTCTGTACCCGTCAGTGTGTACTCTGTACTCTTGATGTTGTCCACAATCTCCCAGTGGTGCTCATCTTTGACCCGAGGCAGACCCTCGTGGTTGGTTTTTCTGTATTCGAGGATGTAGTGGTCGATCTTGCTGTCCTCCACCGGCATCCTCCAGATGACGGTCACTGCATTGTCCATCACCACACACTCCTGGACATCAATTTCTGGAGCTCTGGGGACTGAAAGACAAAAGTGAAATTGTCATGTATTATACACATACTACAAATCTTTATTGTGGGTAAGGCATCTTTTAATATATATATTTGTGTGTGTGTAACAATTTGTCAATAAAATATCAACGTGAAAAATAATGTCACAATACACTTTTCTAACTTTTTTTAATTACAATGACACTGATTTAATATTAAAATGTTTAAAATTATAAAATGTAAACTGTAGATTTTTTCCCTTCCTTTTAAGATTGAAGTAATTTCACTTTGTAATGTGCTTGATTAAATAAAAAAAATGTAATGTAATTGTTATAAACTGCAACACTACTATTATGCTGGCAGTTTATTAGCAAACATATGTATCATGATTCATATTGTGTATCAGAAAATTTTTGATGATACTGATGATATTTGGTATTGATGATATTTTTGTCATATCACACCCACCCATGACGACACTTTATAATAGTACATTTATCTACAAGACTTGTACATAGAACACACTTTTAAGGAAAGATTACTGAATTCAAGCAGTAAATGTGTTGTACTTTAAAGAAATGCCATTAAAAATGCATTTGATGCAAACAATAGTGCTGACATTAGCTAACTTAACCAGCAGTGTCTGCTGTGCTACGTGTATTTTTTTCCATTTAAATGTACATCTCATTAACAATTACAACTCTGCATACTGCCTTTCTACCGCCGTCACTGGCAGCCATGTCGGTTCTGTCCATTATATGCTGTCCATCTGTTCGATAGTGCATGCTGGGAAAGGTTTGTGAAAAAAAGTTACTGCATATTACAGTTTTCCTGCAAATATATACGATATGTAGTGTTCAGATTTATGTATCAGATGGTTATGTATACTTGTCTAGAATAGTACATAAGACGTGATTTAAGACAGCGAGCATTTCCTTTTCAGTGCTTCATTATGCGGGGAGAAGAGGAGGAAACCCTTTCTGTGACAGATGCCTGATTTACATGACACTGCAGATGGGTGCAGGTGGCTTGCGTGTCACTGACTCGGTGAATTAAGAGCCAGCTATTGAAGACATGTGAACTCACAGCTGGGCCCACAAACAACCTCTGAAGATCACAAGCAGACAGCCTGAAAGTTTAGCTAAAAATCACCTCCAAACTGTATACCTTTTATGTACAGTTATCATTATACAAACTATCCTGCCTATATACATACAGTGTAGAGTCCCACGTCACTTGTGGGCTATAATATGCAGTACAAAATCTAAATATTTAGTGACTACATGTACTTCACCTCCACTGTCCCACTTGGCCTTCACACATTCTGTAGCTTTTTTTCTTTTTTTTAATCAAAAATATATATTCAAGCTTAAACTATCTCCAAACAACCTAGTGAGGTCCAGCAAGAATAGCTTACTGCGATAATAAGTTCATCCCAATTCTCCATGCTTGGCCATGTTTAGTTCTGCTTGAGATGTAAAGCAGTCTGGAAGCATGTCAATCAAGCATGCTTATAAGAATATTAGGCCACACCCACCCACAGTGGATCAATTTGATCATATTTCTATCTCTATCTCTTTACAACATACAGTGGTAATATTAGAAACTACATTCCGTAAAATAAACAGACAAAAGAAGTTATTACTATAGCAGAAATATAGTTATTATATGTCACAAAAGGACAGAAGCCCCCATATCTATGATTCATATCAGCACGCAGCTTATACAGAGTTAGCCAGAGAGAAGAAAGGAGGAGATTGTCAATTCTTTTGTGCCGGGGTGTGTCATATCCTGGGTTGACTAAACCCTGGAGAGAGAACCTTGCTCCAATTTGTTGTGGTGATAGATATTCAATCAAAAGAATGTTTGAAGGTGGTCTAGCGGGACTGCTGGACACAGCTGTGCCTGTCTATGGCCACACAACCTCCTGGTTTACTTAGTGGAGCCATCGATTAGCTGCAGTGTATCCTCTATCCACTGTTACTGGTGTATCTGAAACTAATCTCAAGCTATTGGGTCAAGCAGTAACGATTACAAGGTAACTGATCAATGAAAAAGGTTACAAAAGTCAAAATCTGCTTAAAGATTAAAGATCAAGGCGGGAGATGATGGGAAGTGTCCTTTCTTTCCTAAAAATCATGCCTTTCACAATGCACAACATAAATAATGGAAGCTATATGAGCTCAGCTTCTGCACTTGAGAGCCACTTCGAGCTGCAACTCAACTCCTCCAAGACCCGTGCGTCAGTTTCACGTTTCACATTTGCACAAAAAAGACTGAGATCGAGCCAGATCGCTGAGTTCTCAAAGTGGCTCCGGGTTAATAAAACTTAGGAAAAGCCTTGACTGGCCTTCTGAGTGAATGCAAGAGAGATTCCTAAAGACATCAGAGATCATAAATGCTTCAGTGATCAACAGAACAGGCTCCATGCAAGACAGTGAAGCAAAATCACTGAGCTAAACTAACTGAGTTGTCAGAACAGTACGCCATGTATGGTGAAGGCTATACTGGCATGCTTTTTAGTACAGCAATATCCTGAAAAAAATTGGGGCAATTTTAGCCTGAACTAACTTCAAAAAATCAATATAGAGAAGATCCATTGTTGCTCTTCTTTTAGACGGTCATGTCTAAAGAGCTTCAGCGCTGCACGTATACAAGAGCATTAGATTACCACTGCTAGGAAAAGCGTTAAAGCGGGTTCAACACTAATGCCAAAGCTCTTCCATGCTGTCACAGCAACACGTGGAGCTTAAATAATCCTTCTTGTATGAACTAAATTGGCTCAAATTGACTGTTTTCTTGTATTTACCTTTGATTTTACTGTGTTTGGAGGTTGAATAAGTTAAAGAGTGTTCCATAATGTAGTTTAGTCTAAGTTACAGGAGACAGTAGTGAGTGTAGTGTTATTTTTAGATGTATGTGCTGTGCCAGGCTTTGGGGCATCTGTGGATCTGAAAGGCTCTGAGCCTCACGGGCGCTTACTCAGAAACACTACTGATGAGGAGAGTCATCGTCTGTCTGCCCCC
>CM041001.1:3770727-3804180 GCA_022985145.1 Pangasius djambal | reverse complement strand
TAGCTATAAGCTTTAAATACTTGTTAGCAACATAGCAAACTTCAAATACCAAGAATATCTTGGCTGATCAACAAATTGTGCACATTTATTTTTTAGCTGAAATTTTTATTTAACCCAAAGGATTCAATTTATAGACGATTTACGATCATCTTCCTAATGCACAATTCTTCCTGCTTTGGGTTTGTCATTTCTGACAGCTTCGTACAGCACAGGAGTAACCCGAGGAGAAAGTCGGTGTCCTGTGCACAAACCCGCAGCTAATGTGGCCACGACGTGCAGTGTGATTTTACATTCAGCCATTCTGCAATGCAAACCTGATTCTGCTTCGCACAGAATTAAAAATGTTTTAACTCTGCTGCTGATGAAGCTCTAGGGATTACATCATCATGTACTAACTTGCTACTTTCTGGAGATCTGTTGTGTTTTTTAGCCAGCGTTGTCCCTAGTGGGCCATACAACAGACTGACATTACATCAAATGTCCCAAGTGTAAGAGGATACATGGTGGTGGCAGCAGAAGAGCGAGAGCAAGACGGCTCAAATATCACTCCCAACAAACGCTTAATAAAACAGCCTCCATCCTGGAGTGTTAAGTCACTGACACCACACATCACGCTTCCTCTCCAGTTTTCAGTCTTCAGAAGACATTTAGAAGTGTCATTATGTTACACTAGACATTTTTAACAGACAAAACTCCCAACTGGTGCTGACATAAAAAAACCCAAAGCAGCTTACATGACATGCACACTATAATCATAATACTATTACCATTCCTAGCTATTATCCGCTAACTAACTAGCACAGCTTTATTATTTTATATTATATTTATTATTATCAGTAAAAAGATTTACAATGTCGTTATTTATAGTTACAATGCTTCTTTGGAACATTAATAAATATTTTCCAGTTTACATGTCGGAAATCTCCTTATACTCACTAACAAGAATCAAATTAGAACAGCACTTTGTCCTCTATGTTTATTTTTCTTGTTCGCCCTCAAACTTATAACTTGAACGATCACAAGGTAAAAAAGCACTTGGCGCTTTTCTGAAAAATGAAACTTCCACTTTGGATGCTCCCTTATGATATAAAAACACCAGTGTTTTTTAAAAGTGGCCACTTTCTGCCCACCTTGTACCTGCTTCCCATAGGATTACATGGACAAAGTGTGCTGGCGTGTTGATGGTAAATAATTTCCTGATTTCCATGATCTAACCATCACTAGATCTTAAAATACCAAGTGTTTTTCTTAATATGCATTCTTCTTCTGCCTTTCACTTCAAATATTAAAAAAAAACCAAAGTACCAACAACAGTTAAAATACCCAGAAGAGTTGTAGACACATAGCCAAATACCCCAGAAAATATCGTTTGGCAACTTTTGAATAAGAACTAATGGACATAATTCATAACAATATTGCTACAAAGGATAAGACTTTTCAGTTATTTTATTTGAAATAAACAGCGTGTCAAAATTGGGGGCAAGAAAAACCATGCTAATGTATCTTAAGTGTACCAAAGCAGCTTCTTGCTAGCTAGCTAACTGATGTAACTGGACCTTCTGCTGACAAAAAGTCAGAATTATTATTACAGTCTAGCTAATGTTTAAGCATTTTAACTGACTCAAATATATGCTAGCAAAGTTTAAAACGAAAGTTAATTGTGTCAAGTGTTCCTCATAGTCAACTTAACTAGTTAGCAATAATTTTCCAGTTTTCTTACAGAAGGAGGCACTGGCTAGTTAATTTAGCTAATGTTCAAACTTTCTTCGGGAATGGGCTCTGGCTAGTTAGATTATCTAGCTAGCAATAATGTTCCCGTTTTCTTACAGAAGGAGGCACTGGCTAGTTAATTTAGCTCATGTTCAGTCTTTCTTCAGGAATAGGTGCTGGTTGGGTTATCTAGCTAGCAATAATGTTCCAGCTTTCTTCATGAAGGAGGCACTGGATAGCTAGCCTAGCTAACAAAAAAAAAACTACTAATTTACTAAATTAACATTGTCCTGTGTCATGGTGGAGGAACTGTAAGCAGTCAAGGCAGACAGGCAGCACATCTTAGTCTCTTCGCCTTTCTCGTGTCCTTGTGTGTTCATTCTGTGCCAAAATATTCTTTTCACAAAAACAAATCCATTCTTCACATTCTTAGTACTTCATCTTACATTAAACTTAAACATAATGGCCGACTCTAATGGAATGAGCAATATGGATTTGCTAACTCACCAGGAAGGAAGCGAAGGCCCTGGAGAAGCTGGCGCTCCTGTGAAAAGTCCACCATGAGGTGGGTCATGTTGTCTGAGGCTTTGGGCTTCATGGTGAGGCGGAAGGCGGGAGCCATCGTCACCCTGAGACAGACAAACAAGTTTAAATAAGTCTATTGCCTAATTCATTCATTTATAGACACTATTAATAGCTCCATATCCATCACGATTATTACTTCTATTACTAATGCCACTAAATATTATGTATGCTCAACAATGCCTTTATGCGATTATTAAAACCACACCAACAGTCTGGTCAAGAATCTAATTTACACAACGCTCCACTTATCTCAAATGTATTTTATTCAGCTAAGACATATTCATCTTATATAATACTTGCTTTAAATGATATTGTCAAGCTATGTTATTATTAAATTGGAAATATTATCAATGATAACAAATATAAAAAAAAAAATTCTTGTCCAAGATGGCCGCCTCCACAACGTTACAGTGTTCAGCTACACAGTGAAGTTATGTTCTAGTTTATAGATTTTAATAAGTCATAAAATGTTCTAAGGCACATCAAGAGGTCTGTGTGACTGAAGAACTGCAAAAGACTGATGAAAAAGATTTTGGGTGACACAGAGGCTAATTATTTGTTAGCCTCCATTTAAAAAATACAATAAATGTGACCGACAGACACCAAATGTGCCTTAGATGATCAACTACATTTCATGTACAAGGAAAATTTATTTACACATTAAGAGAACTATGTTTTGCTATTGCTTTCAAAAAATTGTGTACATGTAACCACATAAAGGCTTGATAACAAATAAACACAGTCTGTGAACCACCCACAGGCTGACACACATTCGGACACACCCCGGGTCAAAGGTTATGTCTCTCTCTCTCTCTCTCTCACACACACACACACACACACACACACACACACACACACACACACACACACACACGTTTGTTTCACTGTCCTTCTGATGACCTTCCATTATTTATATTTTATTAATGCAGTTAATTAATGTTATACCAAACGCTAACCTTAATCTCAGTAAACCAAAGGAAACCTTATGGCTCTTTTAGTGTCTATAAATAAAAGTTGTCCCTACTGTCAGTTATTATTATCCTTGTGGGGACATGCCCACACACACACACACACACACAAGCATAAAATCTTCATGCTCATATATGAGGTCAGTTATAGAATAGACCAGATCTGAACATATGTGTGTGTGTGTGTGTGTGTGTGTGTGTGTGTGTGTGTGTGTATGAGATGTAGTTGTACCAAAATATACAGATACACACATGCACACAGTAGGTGTGCTTAGAGACAAGTCAAGAGTGTACTGTACCTATCTTTGATCTGTTTGGCAGCCTTGGAGGGGAAAGAGAGAATGAGAGAGAGAGAGAGAGAGAGAGAGAGAAAGTGAGAGGAGAGAAAAATAGGGGCAGTTAGTAGAGGCATGCAGGGTGGCAAGTGAGTATGCAATATTGCTCAGCACTCTCTCTCTCTCGCTTACACACACACACACACACACACACACACACAAAACACAAAGATTAGTTTAAAACAAGCAGCCATAAAATAATAATGGTTTTGTTTTATTTTAAAGGAGACTGAAGACTACACAGGGCTGGTCACTGTTTTTTTTTTTTTTATATATCATGTAAAGTCATGTGACCAGCCATGATCAGTGCATCAGTAACATGCGACCAACAAGCAATGCCCAAACATGCCGTTTTACTCCTATAATTATGCTTATATAGAAATTTGTAATCATACAGACATGCAGGTTTAAATAATTCATCTGTTATATCAATGACCATTAATTAGTAAAAACAATTAGCCACCACTTTGTAAAGATAGTTGTTAGGTTCCTTGGTAGTGATCCAGCGATTAGAGTTATACCAGTTTTGTATGAAAGGAAAAATCCACCCTGAACAACTTGCATATTAATCTTTATAATAAACATGCGATCATCAATGGCACACACCAATATTTTCTAATGAAATTTGAACTCAGCTTTTTTTGGTTTAAACTTCTTACATCCACATGTTGAGCTATTTTCACTTTGGTTAACGCTTTCCTACATTACCCACAATGCCATGCTGATAGTGGTTCAGTGGGATTTAGCCTTCGTTTCATCTCTGCCTAAAGAGGGCGATGCAGCAGTGCTTTAGTCCTTTAGTGTGTCCAGCTCTCTCACCTCCTAATCTGTACATTCTGCTCAAACAAATCTGTCAAATCTGTCAGCTAATTCCACCATCACTCTTGTCACTTCGTAGATCGCTAACCAGCCGAACCGAGTTTCCGCCGTAACTGCATTGTATTGCTGCATTGCATTCTGGGACATTCAGTCCAACGTTTGCACCAACGTCTCAACTACTTCTACTGTGGATTTCTTAGTAATATGTCACAGATCTTTGCTCTTTTATTTTTAGGAGCTACAAGCAAAACCTGACCTTTCTGTTTGAAATCTTTGAAATCTTTTCTCTTTAAAAATAAAATGCCAGTGTAACTATCTCACCTTGTGACATCAGAGTGGCACACAGTTGCTTCTTCTCACAGAAATAATGCAAATGCAGCACCAAACAACAACTTAGCACTAGAATCTCTAAGTACAACACAAATATTTTAATACAAACATATTTAATGTTTTACGGAGGAGTCTATAATTCTGTAACATTCTGTATGCACGTTCTACCTATAGTATCTTAGGTATGTTTTCTTCACACACGTCACTGAGAATCAGCTGCTTTTCCCTATCAGTATTCTGGTCTTTATTAGGATATAAGAGTAAAAAACCCTGTAGATTAGCGAGTGAGTCATTTGATATATACAGACCTTGGTGAACTCCTCTTCGCCTTTGATATCCAGTGCGTGCTGAGCGAACTCCAGCAACTCTTCTGCACTCTCCAAAGCATTAGTGCTCTGAGTCAGCTGGTTCTGATAGAAAGAAAAGTAGAAAATACAAACAACACTGGTAAAAACACCCCCAATATGACTAAGCTAATTCTCTTCTTAGCTCAAATGTAACCATTAGCTTCTTAATTCCACCAAAAGTAGCACATTTCAGACAACAAACACGTTTTGGCTGATTCATCTTTGGCTAAACTGTGCTGAATTGGTCACACAGCTAAAAATATTTTTAGCTTATGCACTTGTTAGCAAAACTGGCTTCGTAAAAAATACAAAAGTAGTAAATCCGAGACACCAAATGATTCATTTTAGCTAAACTTCTAATTTTTCTTCCAATTTTTATATCACAATAATTTCATTAGGGTTTACAATTTAATCACAGTGATGTATTACATGTTAACTTGTACCTGTATCTTTGGACAGCATTTTAACCAAACATTTTGTTGCCCACTATTGCTTGCTAGCTTCTCAGCTTAGCTAAAAACACGGGTTAGCGCTATTAGCAACGATCTTCGAGTTAGGTGACTAACATACTGTAGCTATTGCAGCTTTCTTGTGAACAAACTTGCTTACTAAAAATTTGGTTTCATAGCCTACCAATGTTTAAACACTTATATTGATACTTGGGAGTGTAGGTACATTGTTTGCTAGCGTCATTAGCCTTGTAGCTTCAGTACAAAACTAATAAAACAAATAGGGTGGGCTCATCGACTACATTTGAGGTAAGAGAAAAATTAAACCTAAACATAAACACACTTAAACTTTAACTATGCATGTTATGAGTGTAAAAGTGTTTGTAATTATGAACAGTGTTCTTGCCAGTAACGATAAAAGCCTTTTTAGCGTATGAGTTATGATGCTTCTTGATGCTTCTCTGTACACAGAGTAATGGGGTCTGAAGGCTTGCTGCTGAATTTAGCTGAATCATTCTGATTCCTATCACATTCTTAAGCACACTTTCAACTATTTCAGTCTGTCCTTCCTCAGGGACACTCTTTCACTCCTCTGTTCTCTGTTTCTTGCATTGTCCAGTGATTTGCATCCATCTCAGGATTACCGGGCTTTGCAGTTTGGAGTGTTCGGTACTTTCAGTTAAGTTTCAGTTGAAGGTCTACATGAAAAATATGACAATTTATTGTTATTATTATTTTTTAACATTTAATGAAGTCTACTATACAGGTTGCTTAGCCAGGAATGTTCTCTTATGGATAAACCGCAACCTCAGTTCTACTGCTCACTTTTATTCTCCATCATGGCATCATCTAACTTTTTGTTTCTTGCCTTTTCCCGCAGTAATAATGCACAATAATGCTCTAGAAGAAAGACGGGCACAATTCAAGTTAATACACCTAATAAAAGGAAAAGCTTTTGCATATTAACTTATGCTGCAGGTTTTTTTCCTCAGGTTTTACTTGTTTGTTAACTTTAAAATAAATACTAAATGTCACGCCCTGTTTTGCCCCAGAGTGGGCCAAGCAAAAAAAAAGCATGATATTTAACATTTTAAACTCAGCACTGAATAAAAAGTAAAGACTTATGCAACATGTAACATGCCAAGGATTAACTTGTCCTTTAGATTCCTTTAGGGTCCTGAGAACCTTTTTTTTGCCCCAGAGTGTATACTGTTGATGGCTGAAAAACTTGGATGGTTTTTGTTTTGTTCTGCCTTTCGTCCATTCCCTCTCCTTTTTCCTTTTCCTCCCACACTTCTCTGGTTCCCACTGGCACGAGAAAACAAGGGCTTCGGTTGACAATGAGGCTGCCAGACACCAGTGCTTTGTATTTGAATATAACTCTCTGGACATGACTCTTTCCAATTTACTTACAGACTGTAGTTCTTAGTTATCACTAACTCTGTTCCTGAGGATCTGCCTTTCTAGAGAATTCAGTTTTCACACGAACGGAAATTGATTATTTATTCACTTTCTGAGCGCTGCTTAAAACAAACAACACTAAAATACGGGTTAACTAACAGTTCGCTCCAGAATCCATCTTTTATTTTTTGCGTTACCATAAAATCATTTAATTTCCAAGTGTGTTGATTGTCTGACTTGTCATTATGTAATTAGCATAATTTCAGCACACACAAGTTAAAAATCAGATTTTGAGATCTTGCTGTCCTGCTTCTGGTCACCCAACATGTGTGTGAATTCTGTGAGACGCTGTGAGACGTCTATTAGAAAACTAATAAGAGTTTAATGGACCGGTAGGAGGTATGTTGTGCGTAGGGCTGAATGGACTGGGTTCTAATGGCTAATCTCTCATCTGGGCTGATTTCACTCATCAGTATTGTCTCTGCTCAGTGAGCTCAGAGAAATGCCGTGGCAGCATGTTGACATCATCCAGACCGGGCCGAAGAGAACCAAACAAACTCCAAGCGCGCACACACATACACACACACACACACACACACACACACACACACACAAGGGCAGAGTTACTGGAAATCCATTTTTTGGTCATAAAATTACTTTCACCCTCTAAAGAGGATGTGTTACCTGCAGTTCGTGTGATTTCCTGGCCTGTTCTTGCTTAATAGTGTTGGTCATACTCTCTTTAGTCTCTTCCAGGATAGAGAACAGTGTGTCGAACTCCTCTTCTAAGTCAGACACCACCTGGCTAGAGTTAACCTGATCGCACAGCACATAAATACTCAATTCCAACATGTTCATTTCAGTAACAATATCACGGGGAAGAAAAAACTGGAGAGGCCAGTTTTCAAGTTATTTACATTAGTCTTCATTACCATCTCCTGCGCCTTACCTGAACTCCAGCCAGCAGGTGACTCAGCGTCTCAATGAAATTGTGGAGCTCCTCATTTTTATTTGCTAATGTGGTGATTATCCTTTGTAGGGCCCCCTGTATTGGGGGGAAGGGGTAAAGAAAATTTTGAGATTTATATAGAAAATATAACACAATAAATTCTCATAATGGCAAAAAATAAATATTTGTAGATATAGTGTTGAATTGAGTCTGTACTGTTTACTGCTCCTATTTCTAACTGGTTACATTTTGGCACATGTGCGGAGATGTAGTAAACACAACATTACTGGTATAAATGCCAAACAAAATTCCACAAGCACTTTGTTCTAACTCATTATAATAATCAGCATCTGATGCTATGGTAAATTTTTAGACATGTGCAGCTTGTCCTATATATTAACTCATCCGGAAGACCCACAGAGTAAAGTCCGTCTGACACACAAATCTGCCATCATGCTCAAGTGCTTAAAATACACTATATGGCCAAAAGTATGTGGACTCCTGACCATCACAGCCATATGTCGGCCTTCCTCAAACTGTTGCCACAACACTGAAAGCACACACCTCTCTATAATGTCTTTGTATGCTGTAGCTTTAAGATTTCTCTTCACTGGAACTAAGAGGCCCAAACCTGTTCCAACTTGATAATGCCCCTGTGCACAAAGTGAGCTCCAGGAAGAGACGGTTTGCCAAGGTGGAAGAGCTCGAGTGTCCTGCACAGAGCCCTGACCTTGGCCCCACTCACCTCAACTTTGGGATGAACTGGAAGACCGGCTGTGCATCAGTGCCCGACCTCACTAATGACGGGCAGAAATTCCCACAGCCACTTTCCAAAATCTAGTGGAAAGCCTTCCCAGAAGAGTGGAGATTATTACAACAGCAAAAGGGTGACTAAATCTGGAATCGGATGTTCAGTAAACACATATGGGTATGATGGTCTGGCATCCATATATGTTTTAATTATTAGTGTAGCAAATAACTGCTTAATTCTCATCTTCTATCAGATTATCAATAACTTATTAGACAACATATAAACATAGTCAATGTTACTTTAAGCAGGGTAAGGATGCTGCTAAACTTTCTAGAGTAATGGCCCAGTGAATATAATGTTTCTATGCACATACTGTAAACCCTAAATACTCAGTGGGGTTTCAGTTAACAGACGTAGCACGTAAATTGTACTCATCTGGCTGTTTACAGTCAATAAGCTCTATATATCACTGAAGGTCAGGCGCTACAGAGGTCCCTCAAAGCATTCTGTATTCAGACAGCTTTCTAAATTTACCTGATTTATAACACAAACCTCACAAACAGTCTACATCCCAATGCCATTCAAACATACAGGACAATAAATCTCAAATACACTGAAATAGACTAAAATTTTTCCATAAGCCCATTGTGACCATGAGGCTACACTGATTGGGACACACCCATAATAATTATGCGAGGCTTGCTGTGTTCCTGCTGACTTATTTAATTATTCATTTTTGGGGACCTCAGTGTTCCCACTGCAGACAACAGATAATTTCGGGAACATAATCCACATTGTGCAAGTTAGGTAGACCAGGGTACAGGATAACAATTTACTTTCCTTGTAGTGCACCAGAAAAGGAGAGAAAGAAAGAGATGTTCCTATACTAGGCAGATTTAAGGATTAGTCTACTCAGCTATCTTTAGACGAGACGCAACAAGACACTACTGCTCTGTAAGAACGTTGCAGTACAAATGAGTAATACAAGTGAATAGACTAGGGCAAGTAACCTAGTGCACAATAAATATGGATAGGGAAGACTTGGAATTAGAGGACAGTTTCCATTTAGAAACACTAAAACTGGTATTAATTTAATCCTAAATATCTAATTGATTGATTGGTTGATTATTTAATTTTTGTTCTTGTGTTTCATGTCTTTTGTAATCACTGTACCAAAGTGTTAACCTTTCAAAAACCAACAAAATAAATCTATAAAATTGTACTAACATGTTTGATGGAGACTACAGAGCACTTCTGTAAATCGCTCTGGATAAAGGCATGTTCCAAATAATGTAAAAATGAATGTAAAATCAATTCTACAGTTACTTCCACCTGTGAAATAATAACAATAATACAGAACACCCATGGTCTAGGCACTGATTTAAACATGGATCTCTCTTGACCTCTCCCTGACCTCAACTTTGTCCTATTAAAAGTGCTAATCTAGGACCAGACCTTATTATCCCTGTGTTTACAATACGCATTAAATAAGAGATAAGGTATGAGCTCAGATAGCACTGGAATAGGACTCTAACTTATGGTTCTGGTCTCAAAGGTTTTTTGGAACAGTCCCAGGTATTCAGCCATTCCACTGGCCCAAAATATTTTTGTCCAGTGGACCAACATCGAGCCACCAGGGCCATCTTTCAGCCACCTTCAAATCCACAATGACCAATGTTGGCCCTACGTTGCCACAGTTGCTATTAAAAAAAGTGCTCATTTGACAACATTGCCCCAATACTGGCACAGCCGACATCCATTTGGGTGGCTATGTTGGCCTTCCTTAAACAATGTTCACCAAAGTTGGCAGGGTTTTTAAAAAAGTATGCCTTTGCCAACACTGACCCAGCATTGGCACAACGCTGCATAAAGAGGGCCAAAATAGCCACCCAAAATAGATGTTGGGCCAATGTTAGTTTGCTACCTAGGGAGGGTTGAATCTTCAGGAAAGACTTTTAACCCCTTTACCTCCACTACTTTACCTCAAAAATCCCTTAACCCCTTTACCGCCTGTCTTATCATTCAGTCTTAAACCATATTTACCAGTAACTACTATGAATTATTGAAAGTTTAATGATGAGTCAGACATTTGAATGTGTCAGTTAGCTTTCAGGGTCATAGTTCTTAATTACCACTGGCTTCTCATTTCATCATGTTATCTTCAAAGCACTTTTTACGTTAATCATTAGTTGTGAATAGAATTTCTTCTTGAGCCCTGTTAACTTACAAGCCAATCTAATTCTAACATATCCAGTTGGCAAATACAGCCTCTGAATAATATTACTCATGACACTACAACCTTTGCCATGACATTTTGTCTATATTTTTTTACATGACTATAAGGAATTAGGTTAAGGTTAATTGCTTTAACACTAGGCAATCTCAGATTTTTTGTAATGTTTGTAATATATTGGAGATTATTAAAATGATCAGCTAGCCAGCTACAAAGAAAGCTATCATCTTGAAGATGATTCATCCATGTAACTATTAATCTATGATTATGTAATTACAGTGGTATCATTTTCTGGCAGTAAGTAGTATCCTTGCTGAAGCTGCTTTTTGTTTAGAGAGTGTTTGCTAACACAATGTTAGCAAGCAACATGATTAGCCAGTTGATGTAAAGAGGCTAGTTTAAAATTATGGCTGGATGAAGAAATTCTGAAAGTTGAAATTATTCCTGTTCGTCTCACTCTTCCAAACAGGAATTAAAATAGTTCCAGTGAAAAGTGTGGAAATATGACGCAGCACTTTCCTAAAATACGACAGAGGCTTAGCTTTACTCTGTGTATCACAGGACATATTGGCACATGATATACTGTTACATTGCTGTAACCAAAGCAAAGGACACACATATACTGTTTACACACACACACATTTCCTCTATCCCTTGGTGTGTGTCACACACACATTCATGTTGCATCTGATTTTCCAACAGGAGTCACTACAGAAAAAAACATGGTAATGGTGCTCACTTTCCTCAACCACAGACCACAACCGAATCACCAAAGCTGACTTAGTGCAGAGCTTTTAAGGGATGATCTTTAAACTGTGCTGATTTTCCCTCAGCACAGTTTGGCAAAATTCAAACCTTTTCTCACAAAGTTTAAAGCTAAAAAGTTGGAAGTTATGCAGAAGATAACATTATTCCAAGTTTGTAAATATGAATTTGTCTAATATTTTTCCTTTTCACTTTCATTTTTTTGATTTAGTTACTTAATTTGGATCTATTATTTATGTCCTGTGAAGCAGATTAAGATGACCGTTATGAAGGAGTGCTATGTAAATAAAAATTATTATTATTATTATCTTTTTTTTTTAACAATGTTTTCCAAAACCATATTTTAACAGTGTTACTTGATTTGGGCATAAATCAAATAAATAACAAATAATTAGCTTTATTAGCCTTGTAGCTCCGGTGTAATACTAAAGAAGCACACACCAAATAACTTGTATTTCAGCTAATCAAATATATTTGAGGTAAGTGGAAAAATTGTATAAATTCAATTTTTCTGACTGTTCCTTAAAAGCCTATGACATCATTATATTGTGAGAATTAGATTTTTAGGGCTTCCTCTGAAGCCAGTGCCAGCTCAGTGGTTCAGACATGAAGCCAGTTGCTTCAGATCCCAAGAATGCCTGAGAGAACTCTCCACCTTATGCCGGAACTGTATTTACCTCATTCATATGTCCATTTGGACGTAAACATTTGCCAAATAAGTAAACATAATCCTAATTCCCCTCTCAGCATGTGACACGGTTCCCAGCGCAGTGAGCGCTGCTTGAGCTTTTCTTTGTTTTGTTTTTTATGTGTTTTTGATTTGGTTTTGGGTTCTATCTCTGTCCCTGTCATGTCATTGTTTTTTTCCCCTAAAGGTATGCATGTGTTCTGTGATTAGGCCTTAATTAGTTTGTCTGTTTATATTCTGCTGTTTCTGTGTTTTGTTGCCCTGTGCTTTATGTCCGAACCTTAGTTGTCTTTGTTTTCAAGGCTTAGTTTCCATAGTTCCTGATTTTGATCTTCCCCCATTTCTTGATTATGAATATTTCCCATTTGATGTTGGCTGTCTGTACTCTGACGGATCAGTGTGGCATCAGCAGTTATGTGGATGTTGTACTGGTCCATCATGGTCAAAAGAGAGTTGAGCCGAAGCTATCTATTTACTGGTCAATCTACATCCCAGCCCTCATCTATGGTCATGAGCTTTGGGTAGTCACCAAAAGAATGAGGTCAGGGAAACAAGCAGCAGAAATGAGCTTCCTTCGCAGGGTGACTGGGCTCAGCCTTTGAGATAGGGTGAGGAGCTTGCACATTTGGGGGGGGGTTTGGGGCTCAAAGTAGAGTCGCTGCTCCTCAGCATCGAAAGGAGCCAGTTGAGGTGGTTCGAGTATCTGGCTAGGATGCCTCCTGGATGCCTGCCTGGTGAGGGGTTTAGGGCATGTCCAACGGGGAGAAGACCCCAGGGCAGACCAAGGAATATATGGACAGATTATATCTCTCATCTGGCCTGGGAGCGCCTGGGTATCCCCATGGAGGAGCTGGAGGAGGTGGCTAGGGAGAGGGAGATCTGGGCATCTCTGCTTAGACTGCTGCCCCCGCGACCTGGCCCCGGATAAGCGGATACGAAAATGGATGGATGGAGGGATGGATGTCCTCTGACCCACACTCTCAGCTATAATTATGTTTCTTGGATTGCTCATAATAAATATCACACTAATATTACACACCTGTCTTCTCTCATCAACCCACAACCTGCTACTCTAACATTCTATATATATTAATGAAGCCTGAAGATGTTGATGCTTTAGTACATAGAATGGCAGTGAAATTCAATTCTCCTGCCGGGTGCTCTCTCCTCTACATAAGTGAATGGGCATAAAGCCTCAAGGAAAGCTAATGCAAACCTGTAATGTTACACTTCAGTCCTCTCACTGACTAAACACATGATCAAATTACCTGCCGAGCCACCTTCATCTCTAACAGCATGGGAAGATGTGCGTAGTATCCTAAACAACAAACACTGTATATCAAAATGAATCACAAAATTTTGTATCAATCACACAGTTACACAATCCACCACCACTTTTAAAAGTAATTACTTGGATTATTTAAGCGTGTTAACACTTTAGCACCTTAAAAGATGTTTCGGAAAGGAAAGCTAGTTAGTGAACTTTGAGTGTCCAGGAGGAGGTGAGAGAGCTGGACAGACTAAAGGAATAAAGCGCCGCTGCATCACTGTCTTTAGGTGGAGATTTAGCAAGGGATAAATCCTAAATCCCACTAGCATCACGATCAACAGGCAGTTGAACAGCATTCTGAGTGATGAAGGAAAATACAGTATAAACACAGACTAAACTGTTGGTTTAAATAGTCAAAAATCACATCGCACATTGTACAGTCATACAGTGGTCCATTAACTACTTCTCTCTCATGTACATATTTACAAAGATAACACATTAACCTCTATCACAAACTACTTCAAAGGATTATCCACATCTTGTACATTCTTGTTGACTATAAACAGACTTCTTTAAATAACACATCTCTCAAACAATTCTGTCAATCACATCTTCTAAAAATCTGAAAATATTACGTGAAATACAATACGTAAACCCGATGAACCCAACCATTTGCAAACACTTAGTTTTGGTACGCAGTATTCAGTGCCCTAGTGTACATCAAAAACAAAGTATTGCCGTATTTTGGCCATAACAGTGAGTGTGCTTTTGACTACATCTCCTGAGTTTGATAAGCTGCAGTGCGACGCACAATCCCAGTCCTCTCATTGGACACAGTGAGTACACACAGTGATTGCTTGTAGACATGTAGGCTCTTATATAGAGTGATCTATAAAAGAATCCATGAATGTGTAAATATAAAGAACCCATGTGCTATCTTTCCCTCTTTGATGTACAACAATTAAATGCCAAATGTGATATATGTGAATTTTAAAAAATATTTTTGTGTTTTATATTGAGTTACCCATCATTCTATGGCTTGTGCATCTATTTGCAGTAATGCAATATGAATTTTTTTAAATAACAGGCTGATAATTTCTCATTATCAGGCCCTTAAAGGTTGAGGTAAGATTAGGCTTTTTTTAAGATTAGGTCTCTAAAAGTTATGCGGGTTCGATATTTGAATGACTCCTGCGCATATTCACAAAGCTCCGCCCCCAGGATCTTAGGTGGCCCCAGTAGTGTCTATAAAATGACTGACATGAGGTACATCCAAACACAAACAAGCATTCCGGACTGAAAGTCAGTTTTTCATACAGGTTTTCTCAGTGAATTAGTAAAACTTGCTAAGGCCACAGATTATCCCATTGTTTTTTCATTGTCCACAGTATGTTCCAGGTTATTTGTCTAGTCCAACGCATATTAGTGTCACATATTAAGGCAGTGGTGGCTGAACGTTTAAGGCTCTGGGTTACTGATCAGAAGGGTGGGGGTTCAAGCCACAGCACTGTCAAGCTGCCCCTGTTGGGCACTTGAGCTAGGCCCTTAACCACATCTGCTCCAGGGGTGCCATATCATGGCATATCCCAGCTTCCTAGCAAAAAAAAAACAAAAAAACCTGCATTTCATTGGCTCTGTACTCGTACTTTGCACAATGACAGTAAAGTTGAATCTAATAAAAAAGTATCCACTATTGCACCTTTAACAGCGGGTCCCTGGCCAAAAGGTTCAAAAACCCTTGGCCTAGTCCATCAGATATTAGTGTCTGTAATCTTCTTAAAGGGTTATCATCACTTGTTATCCTGGATTCAGCAGTGCAACTTTGTAATGGTGATGTATATGCATCAGGACAATCCTATTTAGTATTCCCCATTGAATAAGGAACCTAGGGTATACCAGGATGACATGCATGATATACCAGTCATTATGCTATAACAGTCCTTTTATCATTTTTGTAACCTCCTGGCAATGAATCTCTAAAGCAAACAGGCTGAGCAATAAAACATGCAATTGAAAACTGCATCGACCTTGAATCAGCGTCCCGGATGTAGAAATTAAAGGCAATATTTAAGGAAGGTTCCCACAGGCAGAGAATGAAGAATGACACTCCCATGTCAGAGTTGATCAAATTACTGGACAGGATACAATGTAACGGTGCAGCGTCTCAGCGTTATAAGCGCGTTATTAAACACGCACCATGCATTAAGAGCGTTCATTACATACTACAAGGCTGTAAGGCTACTTACTTTTTGAGAGTCCATACCGAGGACTGAAAAAAAAAAACAACACAACCCGGATTCGGTAATGTTACATGGAGCGGCCAAGTTTCCGCGCGAGCGAGGCGATGATCCCTATTCCTGTGCCTGTGAAACAAGGCGGAGCACGGGGCGCATGCGCAGTGCATCAGGAACGCACGCGCGCGCACACACACACACACGCACGCGCGTCCTTTATGTTCCCTACAAATGGCTTCGGGGAACTGGAGTATTTTTGTACATGAGCGCGCTGGATATTCTACAACGTGCTTTCGGATATGGCAACACATTCATGAGGAGAGCCCCCGAACTGGTGCACTAAGTTTGCATAAAGGTTTTACATAAAAGTCTTAAATGGCATTGCGTTTTTTTCTTAGAATATGCATTCACGTGCACTTTCTAATAAAGGACGCAATGCACAGTGATGCGGTTTGCAAATACGAGCATTTGCATTCTGCAGACCGAACCCTTTTTGTTAACCTAATCTATGCAAATAATACTTCTCATGCCCTCCAATTATTCTGTACAATCTCCAACCTGTATGCTATCCCCCCTTCCTGTGTGGTGTGGCATTTGTACTTTTGTTCTGACTCGGATTTGATTCCTTTTGGAGCGTCTCATAGGTTTTAGCTGGTCTTTTAGCGCCTCCACGTGGCACAGTGTTGCTGTAACATACTCCAAATCCCAGCCCTCTAGAATAGTCCACAGAGACCACCCTGTCCTGCACATTTCAGTGTTCTGCCTGCTCTAACACACCTGGTGCAATTAATCAGCTAATTAACATCCCTTCCTGAGTTGAAGTGGGTGTGTTAGAGCAGGGACTGCGCTAAAATACGCAGGACAGGGAGTAGTTGACTAGTTGAGCTGCTGATTAGTCAACTTCATTATTATTGGCACCGCACAAGAGAATTGGCAGAAATGATTGTGATTATATGGAGGAATGGTTCAGCATCCATCTAAATGTGCTCTCTTATCTTTTTAGACATTACAGGAAGAGGCTCAGGTTTATTATTCTCTCCAAGGGAGGATTAGGCAAATATTCTTTGTTGGGTGTCAGTAATCAAAATCAGTGTTTTGCAGAAGTAATACATGACCCTAGTCTCATGTAATACTCTATTTAAATAAATATTTAGTGTCTATTCAAAATATATCTCATTTCATGTTATTTATATTATGCATTTAATTTTTTTTTATGAAGGATGCAAATTCTGGACTTCGGTATAGTGTATTACTGTATGTAGTACATTATACATTTTTGAATATAAATTCAAAATTCATCTAAAATATTAATATCTTATGTAGTGCACTTATATGATGCGTACAAAGCTAATTTGGATTAAACCACATGTTTTATTTAAAAAAATTAATAAAGCACAATAAGGATATCATACATCACACATCAGAAGCATATAATATAATAAAAATACAAGATTTTGCACACACACACACACACACACACACAAATTGGAGCTCAGACTCCATGTTTTAACAGCCTTAACTTTCTTGTTGCATGAGGTAGTTAATGCATATAGCATTACATATCTTTTTTAAAAAGACCAAAAATGGGGTTTAGTATTTAGCACCTATCTTTGCAGACTATTTAATACTTCTCCATAATAAAATTACACAATAAATAATAAAATTACAAATAAAAACATTTCTCTTTCAAAATTAGTACTCCCAAACAATACATTTTCTAAATACAGTTCGAATTCACTGTGGACTGATCCCAAAATAAAGACAGAAACAATCCATACTACCTTACTAACTAGTATATACGACAAACTGATTGCTATTTTTGGACTATCAGTCTACTTAGTACACTAGTATGCATTTTTTTTTTCCACATTTCAATGTCTGCCGAGAGGAGTCAAACGTTTTTCACGTATAATCTCGCGATAACTCTTATAGGTTGCTTGGCAACAACAGAAGAGTCCTCTACTTCTACAGAAGCAGCAGGAGCCTTCGGCTACAAAATACTCCAGTTTACCGTACAACATCGGTGCACAGGATTTTATATTTAAAAGATTATTATTTTATTATTTGTAATTAACCTGTTTAGAAAAAAAGGCGTTTTTAGGATAGCAAAGCGTGCTAGCGCTAAATGAGGTGTTAGCTTAGCAGATTTGCTCCAAAACAGCTAGTTCGTTAGCTAGCGTACCGTTAACTAGGTAGGTAACTTGTAGTTATTTAAAAAAATATATATTTTTGTTTTAAAGCAGACTTTAGTAATTCTACTAGCCTTAACTTAGGAGTAATTAAGTTTCAAAGTTGCAAAGCAAATCTGTGAATTAGCTGGTTTATTTTAATTGAATTCTTTTATTTTGTATGAGGTTAATTATAGATGACTAATGTTAAAGAAATTATTGTGTGTTTCTTTTTTAATTATGTTTGACACTGAATGACATGAAATGTAGCACTCATATGCTTGATAAAGATTTTGTGCTTTTATCAGCCAATCACAGACTTCACAAAGCTATTTTCATACATTAATAATTGAGGCGATTGTTACTGTATGCTCCTAACAGATTAAACCATTATGGCGAGTCAGAGACCCCCATCAGGCAGGCCCATGAGCCGGAGTTCTTTAGTGCCGGGGACTGCGAGACCACCGACTGGAGTCAGACCTCCACAGACAGCGATCAGAGTGGGAACAGGGGTGAGTGCATCAACCGGGTGATCTCAGTTCAGTGGGGAAAACATCGGATTACATATCCAAGTGGTGAACAGAAATATTGTGATGTTTCAGTGTATAAAACAGCCATGTCAGTACGTAAGGTGTGTGTCCAAAAGACACCTTCAAGATTTCCACCCAGATCAAGGGTATTAATAGAACATATTGTCCAGAGCATCCAATTGTAGTGTATTCCATGAATATTACACAAATCTAAGTACAGTATAACCTAATTCAATGTAATTTGCATACGCTACATTTGTAACACACTGTGCATACCCCATACTGCAGTTACCACTGACCAGACTGACATTTCACTCGTTTCCCTCTACTGAGAAAAGAGAGAGAAGGCTTGTTCACTGTGATTTTAAATTCTGCAGTTGTTAAATTCTGTCAGTAACCATTTAATGTGTGTCTATTAAAAAAGTAATATACAGTAAGAGAAAGTCCTATCAGAAATGTTCTTGTATAGTATTTTATCTAACTATTTGTGGTATCAGTGCACAATCAGGCTCAGATAACTACACTGATAACCTATAACCACAAACGTTTCCCTCTTCGACCTGATGATTTATACCACAGTGCTATTCAATACTCAAACCTGATTGGTCAGAAGGTGCTGATTAATTCTCTAACATTAGTCCACAGGTTCATATTAATGTGCTAAAACTTTATTGTTTCTATAGTAACAACTCATTCACCCAGACATGTATAGCAGGCAATCCATGCTCTAAGTCTAATCATAAACAAATTAAAACTCGTGCTGATATCGAACAGAGTATAATCATTGTTACGGTGAAGCTTTCTGTAAGCTTAGGTTTATTTAACGTTTAAGGAAGGAGTCTCCAGTGTCGGTGCTCTGTAACAATCAGAGGTAAGGCCGTAACTTAAGGTTTTCTGGAAAAGGAAGAGTGTACGTATTGTGGTTTCTTGATAACAAGCTGCATTTTTTTCCCTTACTAACTTAAAGTGATGGAAGGACTATTTATAGCTGAGTGATAACTTGTTTTGCGGACATTCCACAACATTAAATGTAACAATAAGCAGATAAAAGGTATGACGCAATGCACTTTAATAGATAAAAAATAAAGCAACTGCTGGCATAAGAGGAATAAAACACAGCTGGGACGTGCTGTTATGGTAATTGTAACTCCACTTTGCACTGTGCCACATCATGCCACCCCTATACCAGCACACCCTCTAGTGTTTTATTCCATATGTCGGACCTTAATTAATTGCACAAACATTTTGACTAAAGAATTTCTACAAAAATATATATTTAATTCAATGACAGTACGTAAAACATCCATTATAAGAGAGTTTGGAGTAAATGATTGTCTGTTATTTTCTCAGTACAGAGACGCGTGTTGAAATTCGTGTCTGTGGTCATTACGCATATGCTGCAGATGCTGTGAATAGAGAGTTAATAGTGAATAGGTTAAAAAAAATTCTGCCAGCTCACTAATTACACCACATCCAGTTACATGTGTGTTACATCTTCCAGATGGTGCCAGGTACTGGACGTCCAGGGACCAGGGCTGGGCCCATTGCCAGCCCGGGTGTGTTATCAGCTCAGATCAAAGTGACCGATCGTCCTGTCACTCAACAGGGTCTCAGTGGAATGAAGACCGGCGGGAAAGGTGCTTCTCTAAAATACAGCATTTAGTGTTCCTTAGTTTCTACCTGTGTTACAAGCCTTTTGTGGTTCATTTCCTTCTGCAGGACCCCAGAGGCAAATCCTGGATAAGTCCTACTACCTTGGTTTACTCCGGTGAGCCATTTACTATCCATGCATTCTAGCTGGAATGTAGAGAGGGATGATTAATGGTAATGCCTTAAATGATTATATTTTCTTAATAATGAAATGAAAATTAAAATCACAAGTATGCATCACGATTCACAATTCAGCCAATTTTAGAATCATAATCAATTCATCGTACATTTAGCACTTTCTCATTTTAAAGCAACAGCAAAATAGCCATTTTTTCTTTACATTGTACTTTACATTAAAAGCTAATATTTCTTCACAAGTATAAATCATTGAATTCTTATTTTGTGTCACATTATGCTATGCCACAACATCATGCCACAAAACAGACATTTAGATTAAAACATATACAGTAAGTGTGAATCCTATGATTTAACACACAACAGATAATTAACAAAATAAAATGACATTTTATCTAATGTTAGCTAAGCTAGCAGTCGATTACGTTTGATTATTCTATCACTCGTATAATCTCTTTTCCTTATAGGAGTAAAATAAATGAGCTTACAACAGAGAACAGCAAACTACAGAAAGAGATTGACGTCTTCAACCAGGAGAACTCGGTTTACCTGTCATATGAAAAAAGGTCAAATACGTTTACAGTATTATGGCGGTAGGTTTTTTCTTTATGATGTATTTTCTCATCTGAAAAGTTTTCCCTCGTACAGAGCCGAGAGCCTTGCTGGGGAAATAAAGGAGCTCCAGGGGCAACTGGCGGACTACAACATGGTACACGTGAACAGTGACTGTGATAGAACTAAACTAAGGAACAAATAAACTTAAGAGCAAATCGTTTTCCCTAAAGAGCTGAACAGTTAAAAACATTAACAAGTATAACAGTGCAGGAATCCTGTGCGCTTGTATATATGGGAATATTTTCTCAGATTAGAAATGATTGGTCTTCTACATTTAAGGTGACTGAGTATTGTTTGTGAAACTTTCAGCTGGTTGACAAACTGAACACCAACACAGAAATGGATGAAGTAATGAATGAAATCAGCATGGTGAGCAGCGTTACATTATTATTTTTTCAGTACTTGTGTAGCATTGCAGTACTTTTACATCTCAGTGTGTTCATGTCACATTTCTCTTCACATGTTTAGCTGAAAGTCCAGAATGACCGAGAAGCCCAAAGCATAGACGCCATATTCACAGAGAGAAGAGAGTAAGTGCCTCTGAGTCAGAAACATCTCATAAACACTCAACATCAGGGCTGATCGAACGGCTAAAAAGTTCTAATACAGTCCACAAGACGCTGCTGTTCATCTGATTGCCCTCTTCTGCACACTATCCTGTTTTTAGCGTCTTTTTTATTTTTTTTGCAAAAAAAAAAACATGCAAAAACGTATTCTTAGCATTTACATTTAATTTTATTAACTTAACATTTATTTGGTCAGTTTCATGTACATAATATATTTTGAATGGCTTAACGGTTTGTGTAAGGAATAAAAGACAAAGGCGTGTGCTGTTATAGGACAAATAATCAATGATGGAGTTACTGTCACCACACAGAAGCTGACTGCAATGTGTTTTATTCTTGTTAGCCAAACTTATAATTTTTTTTTTATTAATTAAAATGACAGGACATACTTTTAAACCATTTATAGTGACATGTTATGGAATGTCCGTTAATAAGACAAAAAACAAACAAACAAACAAAAAAAAACCCACAGCGTATCATGTTACTGAGAAACCGGAACGCGCAAGGCGAATGTAAAGTAAACATCTCCTTACAGAAAGTGTCACCATGTCCGCGATTATATATTTATCTTTGTTAGATAACAGCATGTTTAGTCTTTATTAGTTATATTATATTATATTAGTGTTTATTAATTATGAGTAGTGTCCACCATACATGTCCCTGTGAATGAGCTGTCACTATGGAAATGACACCTTGCAGCTGAAACTACTGTCAAAGTTGCTATTATAGAAGATTAATCAACATCTTCGGACCAGTCAGATAAGACAGTTCAGCAGTGCTGTGGTATAAAGAGTTTATAAATCGCAGATCTCAGCTGTACAGTGTGGTTAAAGATTAAAGTTCACAGCTTGTTAATGACAGTCTAAGTTCAGTGTGCTTTGAAAAAGATGCCTAGGAGCAACTTGTACAACATTTAAGCTCTGTCTTGGCTATATCTGACACATTTAAACATAAAAACAGCCACCTTCTTAATACACTTGCCGAACTTAGACTGAACATCTGAAACTCAGAGGTTATACGATGTTTAATAGAGACTACACAGCATGTCTGTAAGTTGCTTTGGATAAGGGAGTCATTTAAATGCTGTAAACGTAACTGTTTACAGCGATGCTGTTTGTGCCGCAAGCGTGTAGACAAGGTGGGGAAAATGATTAATCAAAAAGTGCTAAAAGTTTACTTTCAGAACCTGTGAAGCTTGTTCTGTAGAAAACAAATAAGTGTAAGGGTTTCACTGGAAAGAATAATAGTCACAAGATGGCAACAAGGATTTGTATGGTTTGTGAAAGAAAGATTCCTGTCTTTCACCACATTTGGTTTCTACACGCATTTCTACAGTTGCTGCTTCTTATATGTTTGCACATACAGACTTCTATCTTTTGCTTAGCATGTTTCAAATGGACCTGTTTAAGCATGCTTTTTTATTAAACCTTAAACAGTCACATCAGTCATTGTCCCCCCTGTAGCGAAGTCACTCAGTTTATACTTCATCAACGTCAGCATGCTCCTTGTAGTCCTCAGGCTGAATATAGCCATCCTCTATAAAGCCGTCCTCATCCTCGGCTGGCCCCGTAAGGCCCTGGTCCAGCTCATGAGCACTGGTCTCCGTCTGCTCCGTGTCCAGGCTGAAGTTGGAGTAGCGGCCCGTGTTAAAGATACCGGGCTCCTCGGCTTCGTGCAGCCTCTGGTGTCGGTAGTCGAAGAGCATCTTGTACCAGGTGGGCGATTTGACCGCACAAACGATGACCATGGATGTGCAGAGAATAATCACGACCACTCCAGTGAGGAACTTCCAGCTGTTGGTCACCACTGGCTTGCCATTTTGTTCAGTGTCTAAAGCAAGACACATACTGCTGTTATTTATATATACATATATATATATAAGTTTCAAACCAATGGTCCTCGTCAATTTTTAGATGCCCCCAACTAAATGTCAAATAGTCTTGTATGAGCGTTGTACTGTAGTTGAACTCTTTCTGTCACAGTAAATTGCATATTTTTGTTGGGCAGTTCATGCCTGTCACATCTTATCAGTGTGTTTACACAGAGCATCATTGTTCATCTTGGTTTTTCCTACTGTTTGCCTGAATGGCTAGAACAGCAGCATTTTTTTGTTTGACTGCAGAAAGAAAAATGTTCTTTTGGAGATACTAAGAAGAGTCACATATCTCTGTGTCACAGTTCATTATTTAAATTCACTGCTCGCATATCAGATTATTCACGTAAATACCATACTATAGTATCACGCTATGATGAAACTTTATAAAGGAGAGTTGCCACAGAAGCAAAAGGCTACATTACACCTCTCAAATGGCAGGAAATAGGAATATTTTCTTATAAAAGAAAAACAATGAATTTTAAGGCAAATTCCATATTAAACCATGTCAGGAAGTAAATTTGGTATCACATACTTCTTCGTCAGTGGGTTTAATGGTGGATTGCACTGCAGCTATAGAGGTGCATATGGTATTGCACATGGGATAAAAAGTTTGGTACTTTTGCAGCTATCTTTCATTCCTCATTAGAAGTCTTCATTAGAAAATGCCGTTTTGATGTTTTATTGTGTCTATAAACGAGTCAAACTGCTTGCTAAAGTATGCTAAAATGACTACAATGGTAAAAGGTGGAGTTCAAGGATTTTGTACATATCCTTTGTAAGCTTTAACAGCAAGGGTTGGTACCACAAAGACTCTGTTTAGCAATACATTGTATTGGTATCAACGTCAAAATGTTGGCAGCTTGACAATTACGCTGTGTTTATGTTATGTCTTTAGAAAGATTAAAGTTTTCTCATTAGTAGACTGCGTAAGTGAATGTAAACACCAAAATCTGATTTTGTTTTAGGATTATATAGGTTATTTCATATGCAAAAATACTTCTTGATGTGTCAATATGCTCAGTATGTGGCAGAAATACAAAAAAACCAAAACATAGTCACCTTTGCTTGAAACATTCTGGCTGCTTACTGTGGTCAGCGTTTGATGTGGTGGACTCTGGATAATAAATGCTTTTGTAGCAGCCGTGAGTGTAGTAGGAGTAGAAGTGGTTTTTGTAGTAGAGACTGTGTTGCTTGTCACTGGAGGTAGCTGTGTTGTTGATGTTTTGAGCACATCCAGGATTCTTTTTCCAGCCAGGTTCGCTGGAGTGGCACAGGTGGCATTTGGTCCTTGAAATGCAAAACAAGTAATGTGTATTATTATTTAATCAGCAAAAACATTTCTATTTTAGTCTTTAGTATAGTGCCCCTTGAACTTTTCCACATTTTGTAATGTTACAACCTGGAACTGAAATGCACTTAATTGGGGTTATATGTCATGAATCTACACAAAATAATCCATAATATTGAAGTGGATGAGAATGAATATACTTTGCAAAAGTATTTATAAATAAAAAAGTGATTGTACAAGTATTCATCCTTGAAATTAGTGCAACCAGTGGCCTTGGTTATATGAATATGGCTCAACCGTGACATTGCCCTGAGGAGGCTGTCTACCAAAAGTGACTGACCGGGTAAAGAGGGGAGATTAGTCAGAGAAGCAACCAAGAGACTAAGGATAATTCTCAGCATGATGCTACCGCCACTATGCTTCGCTGTTGCTGTGGTGCTCTCAGAGCGATATGCAATGCTTTATGTTTTTTATTTTAAAATAATTGTGCAGTACTATAGGTTATTTTGTGTGGATTCACAACATCTAATCCCAATTACGTCCATTTCATGGATAAAATGGATAATTTCCACTGCACGAGGTTTAATTAGAGTGGATCCCACCTGTCTGCAATCCCACATCATTCAACCACTTCATGAGCGTCAGCAACTCCTGCGTGCATTTCCATGGATTCTCGGCCAGATCCAGTGTCTTGAGTTTCTTCAAATTGGTGAAAGTCTCATTCCTTATCGTTTGTAGTTGATTCCCGGTTAAACGGAGAGTTTCCAGACTGCTGAGAGCAGAAAAAGCTCCATGAGGCAGCTGTGCTATGAGGTTGTACGAGAGGTCCAGCTCGGTCAGTTTGGAGTAGTTTCTCAGAGTCTGTGTGTCCAAGCTGTTCATCACAATGCAGTTGTGTTGCAGGATTAAATGGGTTATGTTTACATAGTAGGTGGCAGGAATGTTTGCCAGACTCTTATTGCTGTCATTCACCTTGAAACAAAGGCAAACATGTCACTGAGTTCACTGTAATATAAGTGTAGTGAATTAACCCTGAATTAATGTACAGCACATCACGCATCATGTGATTTTTTTCGAAGTTGAAGAACTTTGCATGCAGTGTTCATGATAATCTGCATTTGTCTTTAAACTGGTTCAAAAGCTTCTCTGAAATACTCACCAGCATTTCAGCTGAAGCTGCCCATAGAGCCACTGTCCACAGCAAGACCACCTCTTTCACCATCATGATCATTTACCTGCAACAACTCACCAGAATCAGAGCTGCATGTAACACGCCATAAAAACAACCGCCAGTCCACACATTAGGCAAAACCGCACATCATTGTATCTCTTCGGACAAAGACGTTATTATTTATCCACTGAGCTCAGCTGCTTCAGACGGATGACTATGAGAATAATAATCAAACTCACTAAGTATGAGGCCAGGAATACAGCACAAAGGGATGCTTTGTGCACATGGGTTGGTGCTGTAGGAGCATGCTGGAGCATGCTGTCTTCCCGTGTGCCTCAGCTTGTGGGCTTTTTTTTTTTTTTAAGTGTTATCTGCTGTTACCCACAAAGCCACTTGAAAGGAAGCCCAAATGAGTACAAAGTAGACCTGTGCCCTTGGCTGAAGGGGTAGGTTGTTTTGCTGCAATGCATGAGCATGGAGGTCAGGAGTGAATAACTGTGAATTTGTACACATTGGGACACTCGCTGGATATCAGAGTGGCTTTTGCACTATGCACAAATGTGGCATCATGTCATATGACAAGCCTCGCTTTGTACATGACCTCTGTATAAACATAATATTCAGGTTGTCCACATAATTGAAATAATGAACTGATATTCTGTGAAAAGGTTACAGAACAAAATTCAGGTTATATGATATAAAGACAGAATAAAGACCTTGCAGCATAACCTGACTGCCATATTTACCAGACTACAACGGCTTTCAAGTCCATATCCAGGATGAGTTATGGGCTTTATCTTTATTGCACAATTTTATACATCACGTCTGCTAACATTATGCAGATTGGGGTATAATTGACGCAAAATGATATTGCTTTAATGATTATTTAATTTAATGTATTGTTTATGTAGTTAGTGGTTAGTGGAAGGTGCTCACTACTTGTATCCAAAATTCAGCGGTCATTTGAAGACCACCATTTCCATGTTTCGTTGAGCCACACTCGAGTTTGAAACCAGCTTCAACTCTTCAACTCCAAATACCAAACTCTCGGGACAAACAGCCTCAGATTTGTGTTGCACCATGGTATAATGTGCATTATGCTAAATTTTCCTTATTATAAATATACTGAACGCTACATGGATGTGCACATCACATTTTCTTTTATTTTTTTCTTTCTTGCTTAGTAAATATTACAACCAAGTCATGTCTGGCATATAGATATTTCAAATTATTGCAGGCTAATCTTGACCCAAGCCGTGATCTTTTTAAATGTGACACATCACCAGTTTGGTTTAACACATACCAAAGCACATCAGAATCACAATGTGTAGAGTATAAATCCCATGATACCTCTTTTGCCAAGACCATGACCATAGCAAATAACAAGTTAACTGTCTGAACCTGATGACATTTTCATATTTTAACCCTTGAATCGTTGGCCTAATTCCATCTGCTCAGCCGCTTTGTCATTTCCTAGATACGTCTCTTTACACTTATGTATCTAAAGCTACATGATCCTACATAAATATGTACTTTATTGAATAAACAAATATTAACAAGACTCAAGAAATAATACATGATTTAAAGCTTTTAAACATATGAGACTTACCCTTAAGCTGATAACGTAACAGGCAAAGAGCAGTGACTCTGGAATATAGAGTGTTGAAAGAGTTCTTCAAGCAACTGAGCTACATAAAGAACCTTTGCTCTGCGTGATAAAAGTAAGAAATTTCCACCTGGCTAAAGATTCACTGTAAAGTGTCAGCCGACTATAGAGAACTCGCTGTAAAAGATTAATTGGAGATATTTTGGTCATAATTTCAAGTAATGCCATCTAAACTCTGTCATGTGATTTGGTCTGTGGTTTTGATAAAGAAATGCCTTTTTATTTTTTTTTATTTCCCTTTTTAAAATGTTATGTAATATATGTGCTGCAACCTGGGAAAACCCTTCATCAAGTTTTGGCACTTTCTACTATACATAGTTCTGAAGCGTAAAGACTTTCCATACCTGAAATTTGTTTCTCTCTTGCATGTAAAGTTCTAGCATTTAAAAATGTGGCTACTCTCAAAAGTGAGCACAGGAGCATTGTGGACATTGTGAAAGCTGGTATCTGATTACAAACTGCAATGAATAGGCTTATGTTTCTTGCTCTAACTTGATCTAAACTCATAAAATGTATGAGGAAATCACACTAGGCTAGCAAAGCTTAAGACATCTTTAGGCTGACTTTTTATTATTGCGGTTGAATAAACATATTTTCATGCTGTTTTGGTAAAATTTATATTACATTTATGGTCTCAAAGTATGCTATAGACATCTCCAACTCCATATTAATACCCATGAACTGGAATGGGATTTTTATCAAGTGCCTGTTGTTGAAATGGTCAGGTGTCCACATTCGGACTGACACACATACTATATAATCTATATAAATAATAGTTAGTCACCAAATCATTCGTGTTGGAAGCTCTTTATGAATTTAACATTGCTGTTGAGGGCTTAGCTGTTGCTCACTTACTCCTGATTCTAGCTGGCAATGCATTGAGTGTATGAATATATTAATGTGTCTAATGTAAATGGTCACATTTCCCTCTGTCTCAGGAAGGAGGACTTGATCCATGCTATAGAGGAAGAGATTGAAAGGGAGAAGCAGGCAGCAGATGACATAGTGAAAAAAATGCCTCCAGAGAAACAAGCCAAGTATGCAGAGATGAAAGCCGTCAACGAGGAGCTGCTACAGGTTGGCTTAAAAAAAAAAAAAAAAGATTTGATAACAAGATTTACACCACTGATATCTCAGTACCAACAGAATAAGTAGCAAGCAGCTATATGTGGGAGAGCAGTAGCTCAGTAGGATCGAGTATCATACAGGAACTGTGTACGCAAGTGCAAGCTTCATTATTGTAAATGATTTGCAGTTTATGGCTGCGTCTATTCCTCCGTCTACACAAATGTCTGTGTTTCCAGGAACTGGCAGCTCGTCAGGACGAGCTGGACGCACTGATGACCAGGAAGGAAACATTAGAGGCTGTGAGTGGACTCCTCACACCTGCCACACACACACACACACATCAGTTGGCTTTCTCCTATTGCACTGACCTTGTAATAAAGCCAGATTACAACAGTGGCAGTAGAATCTTGATTTTTGTCAGTCTTCCTGTAAATAAGACACACACACAAAGCTCACTTTTAGACCTAAAACCCAAAAGAATCCCAGATTAACTTTTCCAGCAGTGCTGTTAGCTTTCTTTCTTTTCTTTCTTTCTCTCTCCGTTGCTCTCTGTGACCGTTTTAGGAGTTGGAGCACTCCCAGGTGAAGCAGGAGGCAGTGGTGCTGTACGAGCGGCTGCATGAACTGGAGCTGCGCCGAGACGCCCTGCAGGCTGAAGACAAGAGCATGATCTCTCCACAGGAAGAAAGAGAACGTCTGCTGAAACAGGTCAACACGCACCCTGTACCCCTCACCCCCTCTCTACACCAGCATAACAGACTCACGTAGGACTTTTACACATTGATTTTACGTTTTCTTACCCCTTCAGGTGAAAGAAGATAATCAAGAAATTGCCAGCATGGAGCGGCAGTAAGTATCCTTGTTTTTGATGTGATCATGAATGGAACATTATATTAGTTGAGCTGAAAAGGTGTCTCGTTTCCTCAGACTGACTGAAACGCGGGAAAAAATAAACCGCCTCACAGAAGAGTTGCGACAACTTGACATGAACATGGAGGACCATCAAGGTATGGTATAACCGCATCACCTCCTATAGACAGACATCTTAAGTGTGAGATATTTTAGACACAGATCACTGAGGACTGTCTGAGTGTGTATTGGAAACAGCACCCTTTTGTGTTAAAGGTCCGTCATCAGCTGTACCACACTAGTAGTAAGGATTTGATCATTTCAACAGTTCTGGAAATTGTGCAATGATTCTATATAGTCTTGCTTGTTTGTGGGTAATTACCAATAAAACACAATGTAATTTTGATTAATGACAAGGGAAAAAAGTGTTGACTGATTTTCTATAACAGCAGCTTTGATAGCAGTTCCAACTGTAAGCCAAATCACAGGTTTATATTAATGCACTTGTTCTAATACGTTATCATTTCAAGTTCAGTAATAAGCAAATAATCAAAATGTGGAATAGTTGATATGGCGACATATCAAGAGAGTCTAGTAAGAGAGCGACTGTTTGTAGCTGCCATAATGTAACTGATAACAGGAACTTGGTTTCGCAGCCATTCCACAACACCAAATGTAACTATAAATGGATAAAAAGTATCACTCTTTAATAAATACGGAATTTTTAGAGATGGCAAATTGCTCTAGTACAAGAAGAATAAACCACTTTAGACATAAGGTGCGATGATTAAAGTGTTGGCTCTGTCATCTGGAAATGAGTAGAATATAAGCGTTCAGATTTACAGATTTAGCATGTTGTCATGGTTGATTACTGCTGGCACTACTTGCAAGCCAGACTTCTAATCATTGCTTTTAATCATTTCATCACTAAATGGTCAAAAACTGCTGACTTGCACATGAGGGGGTCACCACAGACCCTTTATGAAGCCCACTGGCAAAAGACAAGATCTTATTTACTTGAAACAAAACTTTAAATAACTTTTAAACTTATTTTAAACTTAAAGGATGCTTATTTTATCTTGTCTCCGAAAAGCACGGTTTTCAAACCTTCCTTTTTGCCGTCATATAGAGAAATGTGAATAGCCAATCACATTTCAAACCTGTAAGATTCTGAAGCTGAGGTAGGCTAAGTGTACAAAAGGTATCAGACACCCTGTGGGCCGTGAGCGAAGCGTCTGAGCTTTGAGACTCTCGCCTGTCCCGAATCGGTAGCACACAGAGACTTTCCATAAGTGCAGACAACCCTGACTCCAACAGAGTTCATGATGTATGCATTCATGCCTTTGTCAGAATTTCTGGGAAAGCCCCTGGGACAGATATTGTAGTTATTTCAGTGTGCAAGCACTATGCGATTAGGCTTTGTTTTCTGTAGGGGCTGTTTGCCCTGAACGGACTGTAGATCCTTAAGTGCTTTTGGATGTGTTCCAAAAACTTCAGCATAGTGTCTAGGGTGAAGCCTAGGGAAGATACAGTGAAACAGAAGAGTTGGAGATCTCTGTGTGTGCGTGTGTGTGTGTGTGTGGACAGCCAAACCCCATCTGTCCATTGTAGAGAGGATGTGGACACTGCAGGCTCATTGTACAGCATGATCTAAAATACACAGACACAAAGCATCCTTACACACGCAGCACGTTGCTCTGTATTGTTGGTTTATGTCAAGCGGTCTCGCTGTTTTTCTTATTGTTTCCTCTCCTTTCTTTTTCTCATTGTGTGTGTGTCTTTTTCCTTCTCTCTTTCCCTCTGTGTTCATGTCAAGACGGTAAGATTATGTCCCTGTATGTGTTAGTTTCAGTATCTCTGGCAAAAAATTGATGTAATTATCTTTACAAAATTGGGTTATAAGGAATTGTTTTGTGTAAGCTATATCCTTCTTTATAGAACCGATAATGTAATTATACATTATATAAAAATATAGAATTGTATATGGATTATTAGACAAGCTGATCCACAAAATGATCCTGGATCAGTTTGTGAGATATTTCCTGTCTATGTGCCAATGTCTATTAAAATTCCACATAGTTAGGTAGCTTTTATCTCCATATTAAAGGAACAGTTTGAATAAAAATGTAATGTACACAATGCAGTGGATCAGTCAAGATATTATTGAGATGTCAGACTAAGATTAGTAGATAAATTTTTTTCACAGATGTGCAACCTTTGCTTTAATGACAGGTGAACGAACTCAAAAATACAAAGAGCTGCAGAAAAAAGAAGAGGAAATCGACGGTGAGTGTAATCTTCCTGCTTCCACTTGCAGTGTAACATGTGGGACTTCTGTGAGTGGCTGCTGAGGTCATTTCACTGTTTTTTAAATATTGTTTTTTACTGTGCCTGTTTTCACAGCTTACCTGGAGGCGTTTGACACAAATCGAGCTCAGGAGATGGAGCACATTCAGGAGACTCAAGCCAGCATCGTGGCCCTGCTGGAGCAGAGTAGCAGGGTAGAAAACTGCACACTCAGCATGTACTCTGACTTTCTTAAATCACTCAGGGTTGCTTGTGAAGCCTAGAGGCTTTTAGTGTAGAAACTGTTTTTGTTCAGTGATTTACAGATTTCAATTGTTTGGCTTCTGGTGGAATGTTAGTCAGTTAGTCAGGGTGTTCTGTTTTTCTTTCAGATGATGAATCGTATGAATCAGCTTTCAGCCGTCAGTCCCCATGAGCTCAGGTCCATGCAGGAAGACCTCAGCTTTAAAGAGACAGAGATGCAGAAATCTCAGAGTACAGCCAAGGGACTGTCTTCTGGTCAGACTCACACACACATTATACACATATACGCTTACAGTATAGCAGCTATAAACAGTGATTCCTTCACAGCCTCTTTTTTCTTTCTCTTGAAGTTTATAAGAATGAATAAAAGTGCAGCTTGTCATGTTACCGAGCAACCGCAAAGTCTTTCCTGTGTAGGAAAAATTTAAGTTTCAGCTTTACTTCTGACTGTTACAAAGGGTTGACACTGGATGCTCCTCACAAAAATACTAAATAGACATGATAGATTTTTTAATCGGTTTATGTGGAGCGCATACCCCACACAAGTCCCTGTGTAATTTGTTAAAGAAACAATAATTTATTAGAATGAACACATTGCAGCCAAACTGCTGTCAGAGCTGCTGACCAATCAGAATTGAGAATTCAGCAGAGCTGTGGTATAATAAATAATGAATTAAGAAGATAATTGTGTAAATAAGTTGACAGCAGGCTTTAAATTTTGCATGGAAAGTTTTTCATGGATTAAAAGCAGTAACTGTCATAATTAGTGGAGTGACTAACTGCAGCCAAGGTGTTCTGTCTTGTTAGTGTTAATAGATCTCTGCTGTTACTGCACATGACCTGTAATAAAAAGGGAGGAACGGCGACACATGCACTAGTCCCCAGAGAAAGCGAACTCAAAATGAATCAAGGTGACCAAACGGTCAGTTACACTGCTCGTGTCCACTCCCCAGTTCCACATCCGTCTCCTTCACTCCCTGCTATGTGTGTCTAAATAGTGGCTGAAGCTCAGCCAAGAGGCTTTCCTTCCTTTGTGTGAGACACCTTGGAGCTGTGGTATCCCTCCCACTCCTCAGTATCGTCTTATCTCCGCTGTGCCGCCCCATTTCCTCCACTGCGCTCTATTCTCGGGACCACCAGGCATTGTTCCTCCGCACCCTGTTTGTTTATCTTCTAGCAGTGCACTTTCATAGCCTGCTGAAAAGCAGAGCAGGGGAATGCCGTACAGCTTGGCTTTAAAGGAAGAGGCTGCTGGGACTAATCTGTGTAATGCTAATGCACGTAATGGCATTCATTAGCAAAGTTAACATTTCAGGCTGGTGTATTTCTTTAAATAAATTATTTGGTGGAAAAATTAATTTACAGTTATCAACCAAGACATGTTTGATGTTTGAGTTTTACTTCAAATACATGCTTCAAAGACATTGTTAAATATCATAATCTAATTTTTTTTTTTTTTTTTTTTTACAAATTATGAGGTTTTGGAT
>CM041001.1:3722863-3770627 GCA_022985145.1 Pangasius djambal | reverse complement strand
TGAATTAAAGAGGCAGTTGATGAATCTTCTGGTCCAGCAACCGGGGAGAGTGAAAGCAAACATGCGTTTCCTCCGAGACACGTAAAGCTAGCCAACTTCATCTTTTCGAAGTGTTGCTGCGCCAAAGAGCAGCGTAACACACTTGGAAGAATGTATGAGGAAGAGGGCAGATATGAACTCACAGACGCACATGATTGGCTAGTGTCACTGTGATTACCACGGGAGAGAATATGCCATCCCTCCCACCCAGAGAGCACGGCCACTTTTGCTTCCTCAGGATTCGAATTTGCGATGTCCTGACAATAGGGTAAACACTTTTCTGTTGCGCCACTCGGGAGTCCAGTTGTTGACTTCTCTTTAAACAAGTCATTTCGTCAGTTCGCTAATCAGAGCAGAGTAAATTAAATTAAACAGAAAATCATAAATACATATAGTCACAGGTTTTATATATAAATACATAAAAGTGGTGAAAACTCTTTTCTTTATAACTTAATGACTCTAGCCCTGTAGCTCGTCTCTGGTCCGATGAGCTGCCTTCGGTTAAATAATCTACATAAATGCATTTGAATCTGCTGCAAAAGCTGTGCTAGTTCATGTTTCGAAAACAAAAGTGGCTGAAAGACGGCATGTTTTTTTCATATGCTGTTCTGCTCCGCTGCAGTGTTTTTCAAGTTAAAAAACGGCCAGTTTTTGTTCATTTTTATAGATTACAGGAAGTCATACTACTTCCTTAACCACACTGGCAAGGCTGTGTGACATTAATAAGAACAGGGTGCTGTTTGAGGCAAAAAATAAAATATAAAAAATTCAAACCAATGCAAAAGTAAAGAAACGCTTTAGCGGAACTACATATGTCGTGACTGATTGATAAGCACATCTGCCAAATAAATAAAGTTTAATGGAAAATTATATACATTTAATATTTATCTATTTCTTTAAAGCTATCGAAGTTCACCGATTCTGAAAAAAATACAGCTGTGTGCACAGGGTGTGCAGAGGTAAATGTGTAGAACAAACAGGATTAGCTTTATTATACAACTGGAATGCTGCATTGCTGTTGTGTAAATATTTTCTGAAACCCTGTCTAAGATATTCATCACAAAAGGGTCTGTGTAAAGTGGCCTTTGCCTTGGTGCGTGCGTGTTTGTGTGTGTGTGTGGGTGTGTGTGATGACTGGCTCGGGTGGTAGGTAAAAGAAAAACCCCAAGAGGAGGAAGCAGCAGAGAATGCTCAGAAACGCTGACAGGGCATTTTGATTACACACTACATGCTACACACATACACACATGCACGACTCTCTCCAAACACAGAACCGGGCCTGCTGCCTATCAGGAGGAACTGGCCCTTTTCCCCTTCCTGTCTCCCCAAACCCACCAGTGCTGTGCAAACCGAAGAACCTGCCACTAGAGAGCATTTCCAGTGGGAAAATGCCTACAGATAATGATTTTGCTTAGCTTCCATGTTGTATAACAGTGCTTTCACACATTAGCTGCTTCTAAAAGCATTGAATCATCGCTTTGCTTAGCTCTGTATAACTGTCCTTGCACTGTAACACACACACACACATACACACACACTCTCTCACTCCCATGTGCCTTGTGTCCTTTTGCCCTATATCAGAAAACATTAGTGCTTGTGAAATGCATATTCAGCACAAATGCTCTTTGGAAAAAAGAAACTTGTGATAATTCAAGTTTTCAAACAGAAATATTCTGAGATTCATAGTTCAAATAGAGGCTGAGGTGAAAGGTGACATCTGTGTTTCAGCCGCAATGGAATATCATCTTTTTTTTTTTGGAAAGATACTGTCTATGGTATAAAAGATCTATCACGACAGAGTGGCAGCAGAACGATAGCAGAACGATAGTGCCAGATTAAAAAAAAAAAACAGTAGAAAACTATAAAATTAAAACTTTTCATACAGAGATGAATTTTAACATCTAACAAAGTACTTCTCACTATGAGTAACAATGGAATTGTTTTTAAAGAAATGAAAGTGAATTTTAAGTAAGGAATAAAACATGATATTAAACACGATATTAAATAACAATATTATTTTTTTTAAAGATAAAAAACATTAATACAGTATTAATGTTTTACAACAATAAAAAAAAAATCATGTTGACAGATTTCTGTGGTATAAGAAGAATAAAACACTACGGGACATGCAGTTATAGGAAAATAATCAACCTAAGCAAGGTAACAGTAACTGTGCTACCAGTAAGCCTGTAAGTACCAGTGGAACAGTAACACTTCACGTCAGCTCGCACCACACCACCTCTTAGTTGATTATTTTCCTATGACAGCACACCCCCAAGTGTTTCATTCCTTACGTAAAACTTTATGTATGATGTACAGTACTGTGCAAAAGTCTTAGGCACATGCAAAGAAATGCTGTAGAGCAAAGATGCCTTCAAAAATAATGAAATTAAATGTTTCTACATTAAAAAAAAATACTATAAAGAGCAGTAAACAGTAATAAATGAAACAAAGTCAATATTTGGTGTGACGATCCTTCGCTTAAAAAAAAAATAGTAGTCTCAGGTACAATTTGTGTAGTGTTACTGAGCATCTTGCAGAAGGAGCCGCAGTTCTTCTGGAGACTTTGACTGTCACACTTGCTTCTTATTTTTGCAGCAAAAGCCAGCAGCCTTCATCATGTTTTTTTTGTCTGAAAAGTGTCTCTTATGGAATCTGCTGCTTTCTTTACTGACATACAAACATTTTTCTGTAACATTTAATTTTGTGCTGGAAAACTAATGTTTGGAAATCTAAAATGTTTTTGTACTGAATCAATAATGTAGAAGTCATAAATCAAAATCTATAACAAAGTTTGTACTAAAAAAAATAGGGTGCCTAAGACTTTTGCACAATACTGTACATTCACACATGAGCAATCACTGGGTTAGATTACTGTATTTGATAAAAATGACCAGTGTAGATGTACCAATAAACTAAGTGTTTACATGTGTGTGTGTGTGTGTGTGTGTGTGTGTGTGCAGAGTGTGAGCGTCTGCAGCAGGACCTGCTTAATGTAGAGCGACTGGAAGGGAAGGTGCAGGCAGAGATGAACTCTCTGAAAGAAAAGATCCAGGTGATGACTGAAGGACTGAAGACGTACAGGGATCTGGATGCCCTGAAAGCCTCCGGAGAGAAGAAAATGAAGGTAGCTGACTTGTGCCTATGTGGGACAACAGTATTTTTTTTACATGTCGATTGGCAGTCTTTATGTTTAAAAGTATAATATGTCAAAAATAGTTTAGCTGTAATGACCTGAGACAAGCATCTCCCTCCTCATAAATTGTGCCCTCTCGTTTTCCTCTCGTTAGCAGGCAGTGTTTAGTGACACCCATTTCCTCTGATAGTAATGCAAGCTCTCTGTAGCATAAACATGGATATCAGCTGCTCGAGCTCGAAGGGCATTTTGCGTGAAACAGGATGCACCTTTTTTTCTGAAATGTCTCCCATTAGGTGCTCACGATTCTTCCTCTGTAGAAAGCACATAGTAGCTCAAGGGTCAGGTATACATGGACCTACGCAGAGTCAGATAACCTAGCTCAATTTTGAGAAAAACTAAGGCAAACAATAAATGAATATTTATTTTGATAAAGATATATTTTGACAAGTCACAGTTACAGTTGACTGATTTGGGAAATCTGTGGTTTCATGGTCAGATTTAATTACAATTACTGTTCTGAAAGTATGTGGCATATATGTTACTAAAATGACAGGACATTTCAAGGACACGGCCACAGATCCAGCAAAATTAGATTACAAGTTCAGTCGCCAAATCAGCAGGGATAGGTTAACAGTGCTTCAAATAAGCAGAGACTGGCCAAAAAACAAGTCACATCTTAAAGCTATTAACATAATAAAAAGTCCCTGTGAACGAGTTGTTAATATAGGTTATTTACCGTGCAGTTGCACTGCTGTCAGAGTTGCTGTTAGACACGTTCTGACCAATCAGATTTGAGAATTATGAATTCCTAAAGACTTCTATTTGTTCTGTACGTGTTTTTAGATGTTGCAGGAAGAGCGAGTGTCTCTAACAGAGAGGAAAGATGCCTTTAAGAAGATCAATCAGAAGATGAATCAGGAATACGAGACTCTTGCAGCACAGTTACAGGAGAACGAGACTCACGCACAGGTCTCTCACACACACACACACACACACACACACACACACACACACACACATAGTTTTAATAGTAATATTTAAACAATTTTGTAGGTATTTTCCCCCTAACCTCACCATCTTGGCAAACCAATTCCTTTACTGTATTTTGTGTCAACACCCAGCAAGCAACTTTATTGTGTCCCACCACTACATTATTTCTGGGTGGGGTATCGTTTCCTGATGCCTGTGCTCTTGTACAGGCTAAAGGTCCAGGCTCACAGTCTTCACAACAGTCTTGGCAACACACCTCTGTGCCTATCTATGGAGGAAACGGTTCTGTCCAGCCAGCAAATTTACACTGTTGTTCTGTTGAGAGAGCGGCGACGATCATGTCCTTAGATACTCCAAACATACCCATTGTGCTGGGATTAGCTGGCACATTTCACATGCCCATTTAAAGTCACCTAATCTTTATGAAACATTTTTCTTATGATAAAAACCTTTTAGGGAGTGTCACTGCAGTGCTTCTGCTCCTGGGAACTCATGGGAAAATCTGAGCTAGCATTAAACACATGACGGGAAAGGGTTAATATAAGAATGTAACGTACAAATATGCAATGGCACAACACTGTTTTACTGGAATATTCATACAATCTGGGTTTCCTGGTGAGAGTAAAAGCCGCTTCTGTGCTGTTTTGTGATCACCACTTCAAGAAATTTGTTGTTGTAACATAAAAAAAAATGTGATGGATAACATTTTAACAAACACTCTGAAATAACAGAAGTGATGAGATTAATATTTGCGTTTAACACCAGTGACAATCTCTCTGATATGAATTTCTGTCGTTTGTCCTGCAGCTGACAAATCTGGAAAGGAAGTGGCAACACCTTGAACAGAACAACTTTGTTATGAAAGAATGTATCCTTTTACACTGCTCATTCAGCATCCATGCTAAGCACAATTCTGGCATCATTCATTTATCATCAAGAGCTTTATCCTGGTCAAGGTTGCAGTGGATCAGGCATGAGGCTGGAATATACCCTGAATAAGACACCAGACCATTGCACACACACATTCACACACACATTCACACCTAGGTGCAATTTAGCATAGCCAGTGCACCTAACTGCATACACTATATGGCCAAAAGTTGGTGGACACCTAACCATCACAACCATACATGCTTTTTGAACATCCCATTCCAGGGTTAGCCCCTTTGCCGTTAGAATAACCTCCACTTTTCTGCGAAGGCTTTCCACTAGATTTTGGATCGTGGCTGTGTGGACTTTCTCAGTTTGGGGAAGAGCCACATATGGATGTGATGGTCACGTATCTACAGGCCATATAATGTATGTTTGGGAGGTGGAAGGAAACCAGAAAACCCAGAGGAAGCCCACATGGAGAACATGGGAAACTCCACATAGACAATGAAGTTCAGGACTGAACCTGGGACCCTGGAGCTGTGGTGCAGCAATGCTACCCTCTGCGTTCTGGCACTGTTCACTCTTATACTGATCCCAGATGTCTGTACACAGTTCATTTATAGAAAGCTGCACACACCCTGAACATGCAGTATTCAGCATCAACATGTTATCCACAACAATCTGCAAAAGCAGTTCCATAACCACAACAATCTGCTGATATAAAGTCCTGAATCTGCTCTGCATCAGCTGTCAGACAAATATCAGCACTCCCTTCTCAGGCCTATCAACAATTCTGCTCCTAATCTGGTCCTAATTTTATTTTTGGACTACAAATATAAATGTTTATTATATCACACTCCCTTTAATTCCTTTGTTCTTATTTTCAAGACTCTTTTTTACATTTGTATTTTACTCTGTTCTTTGTGTGTTTTCATTCTTTTGAAAAGGTGTATTCTTTTTGAATTTTACTTGCATGTGGTGGGATATTTGGTGTTTAACCTATAGAGGTTAAAGGGTCAGATTTTCAACAGGTGGTTTCTTTTAGCAGTGCACAATCTTCCTTTAACTCCCCAACCACTAGTCATCGCTTCTAAAGGCATGGAGAGCGATTACCGGCCCGTGAAGAAGAATGTCACCAAACAGCTGTCTGAATACAATAAGATCCTTATGGATGCTTTGCAGAGCCCCAAAAACTGAGCACCGCTTCCCGCCTCCCGCGACCGCCATTACGGCTCTGCGACTTCATCACTGACTCACTTCCCGTGCAGGACTGCTCTCCTACTCAACATTCCAAAGGCATGGCGCACGTGCCGTAGAGATTAGAGATGGTCCCAGTGGTAAAAAAACACACTCTGTCTTTCACAGATTTATCTGTGACAGCTCTTTGATGGTGAGTACATGGACTCAGAGGCACAGAGAAGAGTTAAGAATATATGAATCCAAATCAACTGTATGGATATTTATACTGGAATATTTCTGTTAATAAATGGTAGATGATCTTTCTAAGGGAAATAAATCCAGCTATTAACCACTTCCAGTGGAAACGTGTCTCTTATTACTTCACATGTGGGTAAATGAGGAACTGGTCCTTTGGATCCTTTGGTAAAATTAAAATAAAACAGTTAGCAATGTATTGAATTAAAGTGTTTTACACCCTACTGCATCGAAAAAAAGCTCTAAATTGCATCATAATAAATCATACATTTGATAAATTTCAGATTATGTACTTTAACATGCATCATGGCCTCATCTGAAGTCTGATAAAGTGGTGTTCCAAAGAGACAGTGGAATTTTTCTTCTTTTTTTTTCGTAAAGTTCCACACATTCCACATGACACTTTATTTCACTGATTGCAGCAATACACTTTGTTATGAATTAATGTTCTGTTTAGTTGATGAATGATGTTTTAGGAAACAATGGCATGATGTGTAATTTCCAGATGTTGGCAAGCCTCAGGCGTCTGGGCAGTAAGGGGTTAATGGCAGGCAGGAAGAGCGGTGGCCGATAACACTATTGTTTTAATGTTATTGGTTTCCGCTTTGCTTTATCAGAGAAGGGGGTTGCCCAGTGTTCTTCTCACATTCATGACTCTCTCATCCTCTCGCCCACCCTGTTGTCTGCCTTGTGTATGTGCACTCAGAGCCTCTCTCTCTCTTCTCTCATTAACACTGCTTTCTGCCACTGGTGTGTGTGTTTTTTTCCCCTCAGAAGCACGATCATCATCCTTTCCCCATTACACGAGCTCCTCCCATGGGTAGAAGCCAGGGGTGTAGGAGACATAGTGGCAGTAGGCGTGGTGCAAGAAGTGGGAGTATTAGCTTCAAAGCCAGAGTTTAGAATTGCCACTGTGGCTTATTTCACCCCAAAAGTACCAAAACAGATGACACCAGAAAACTGGTACTGTGCTTTTTATTTTGAATTATGTATTGAACATCAGTCCAGACTCTAAGGTTGTACATTTTCTGGTACTTGGATGATAACTGAATTCACATCCCTTTGGTCAAAACCTTAACCATTGAGTGTGATAACCCTAACTGACGGGTTTGGGAATGAGGACGCAGGAGGCAGGATTTTTTTTTTTTTTTACTAGGCTCTATTCAGCACAATCCTTTCAACGCTCTTAAGCACACAAGGCTGAAGTTCAGCTCAGCTCAGTTCAGGACAAGTCAGATACTGAGAGAGAGAGCACCTAAATTGGCAGCCGTAAACCACACACAGGTGTAAACAGTCACCCATTACCCGCTCATTCTCCACGACTCCTCATTCACAGCCAGTATTTGACCACACTGACCAACCAATGCAATGGCAAAGTAAAAAAAATGCATTACACATACACTTTACTTAGGAATGAATACAACTACAGAGAAAGGAAACAGTACAAGTGTTTTTTTAAATGTTTTTTTTAATAAACAGTATGTGAAGATTTCATGTTTGTTTAAGTGTTTAGAGAAGAGGTGAGTCTTCACCTTTTCACAATATTACCATTGAATGATTCTTGCTAGATTCTTTGATTTTTAGAATTTTTCTGGCCCTGAAATTAGCCCCACCCCATATGTAACAGCCCTACTCAGCTATACCTGTTTTTCTTCAAAAAGCAGCTCAACTTCAAACGGTATATGCAGTTTTATTGGAGTGGGTAGTGTCAGTTGAAAGATAAAGGAAGCACTTTTAATGTTTTCATTGCTTTGGAATAGGGCATCTAAACATTACAAACCACTCCTTATTCCATTATATCTTATAATTCAGTGGGAAAAGCTACTCTCATGCTTTAGATAGGTGATATGCGTGTAGAATAAAATGCTGTAAAATGATTATTGTCTGAGGGTGGGATGGGAAGGTTGAGAGTACTTGGTAGTGGGGGTTCAAATACACAACTGTCTGTAAGAGAGCCACTGCTACAAAATACTCTCCTTTAAACCGTTACCCATCTCTCAGACTTCAGATCCCTCATGGAAAAACACATGGCAATGACCCTTCAGCTCCAAACACTATCTTTCAGTACCCTTTTAGAAGCAGATTTGACTTATGGTGACTCTTGGGAAAACAGTAGAAATAATAAACATTTTCATGTTTATTGTTAAGGAGTTTTTTTTTTTTTGGAACTTTTGGATATTTTGTTCTCCGGGAGGTTATGACACACAGTTACACACTCCATCTGTAGCTTGCTTCTCTATTGAAACTTATTGTAATTGGCCCTAACGTGTATTCCAGTCCATAGAGAAACCAGACACACACACAAACATAAACACACACTCATACACAGTCTAAGGGTTTGATAAATAGTGTATGAGAATAGCCAAAAACCATATCAAGTTTTAGTGCCCTCCAGGTAACAATCGTACACACTGGCTTAGTCCCAGGCAGCTGCGCAATTTAAGTAGGGCGTGAAGGAGGGAAAACTGGGACACACCCACACACACACAAACACACACACTGAAAATTAGGTATGTGCCAGTAAATATACATTATACTGTCATTGGTAGTGTGAAGTCCTTTAGAACATTTAATTTAGTTTCATTTAAAAGGAGGCTGCTTAAGTAGGCAGCATATTTTTTTTTCCATTTTTATTTTGGAATGCAGCCTTAACACAGCCGTCTCCTAAGGCTCCTTATTTTGGATAAGCTTATAGGAGCGTTGTGTCTTTTCTGGGAAAGGCGTTAGGGTTTAGCAAACACGTCAGTCAGAAAACCTGCTGTTCCTGAATGTTAAAACGTTTCACTTATGATGCTGTCAAGTTTCCTTCACATTTAAAATGAGAACATTTACAGTCAAAAATGTAATCTCAAATGCAGTATTGTGTACTGTATGGTAGTAGACATGATAGAGTATACAGCAACTTGACTGCACTAACACATCATACTTTTTATCAGTTTATAGCGGCCACAAAACATTTTAGTTCCTGTTTTCACTTGTAGCAGTTATAAACAGTCATATCTTTACCAGCTTCTCTCTTTACTATCTCTTGCAGTAAGAAAGAAAACTTACTGACCTTTACAAGGCTCTAACACTGGAGACTCCTTCCTGAAATCTCCACCATATCAATGATTATATCTTTTCTTTGTTAAATAACAGTATCCATTTACATATATTATTTGGGCTTAGATTATGTATGTAGAGCATCCACCATACAAATGGTGTGTTTTCTGCAGAAACAATAATGTATTAAAAAAATAAGAATTTAGTTCTTAATTTTGAACACACCCTCACTCTCTTTCTCTGCCAAACACATTTTTTAACTGTGTACACAGTGAGATCTGGTGAACTCCTCTGATAGTGAAGGTTAAGCTGTACGTTCTTTAGCTCTGCTTCTGGCTCAGAGCCCTCACTGGGTGTGATGGAGGCAGCAGAGAGGAACTCCACCCTGTACAATGGTGAGTGACTTACTGTTCCCTCCACACCATCAGCCATGAAGAGAGGGGCTTGACCTCCGCACCGCCCTGAGGAGGTTCTCCTTATCACATTTTCTTTTTGTGCTCTCCAACTCCACCCCAGCTTTTCCCTATTTATTGATACTTCACCTAATATTAATTGTGGGGGTGCCAATGATTGTGAAACTATGTTTTGCAGAAAATAATTGCATTTTATTTATTCATTTATTTTTTACTTTATTTAAAAAAAAAAAAAGTTAAAACAAGTTTGTTTGAGCTCAAAATATGACTCATTTCCATGCTATGTTGATGTAAAAAGAGATAAGGTTTGGCTCAAAATTTGGCACTGTGGACAAATTGCTTATTTTAGATAGAGTTTTTTAGTGTAGACTCTATCTAAAATAGGCAATTTTTCCATAGTGCCAGATTTTGAGCCAAATCTCATCTCTTTTTACAAAAACGTAGCATCATTCACAGATTTTCTCTGTCAGCACTAAAATGGAAACCATCCATGAGAAAAGTGTTAGCACTGCTAAGTTGCCACAGCTGCTATAATAACTGCAATTATTTCTCTAACATCTCTCTCTCTCTCTCTCTCTCTCTCTCTCTCTCTCTCTTTTCCCATTCCCTATCTTTCTCTCTTTCTCCCAATATAAGCTTATATACTCACACACACACAGAAAGGAAGAAACACAGACTGCTGTCTAAACACCAGTTCCTTAAACCTGTTCCGCTCACAAGTCAAAGGTCCATGAGAATATTTTTCCAGCCGTGCTGAGAGAAGCCCGGGGCTGATCATGAATGTAAATACATCCTAATGTTTCTCACTGCCCTCCTCGCACTGCAAATCCAATCACTGCTTCACATAAACACAACATACTTTAGCTCGTGGCTCTCATTAGGCATATTCTGGTATGAAGTCTAAATTTGGGGATTGCTCAGATTAGTCTGTCGTTTCTGCTTTATTTCTGTTTCAGCAGAGATGTCCAGTGGTGGAGGATATGAAAACATGGTTCAAGGTCATTGAAGCTCTAATACTCTCTTACTCTGAGACACTGTGTGTGCAGTTAGTGAGTAATTAAGTAATGAATAAAATACAATGCAGCGTGCAAATGTTTGCACATTTCGACACACACAAAACACTAAGGTCTAGGTATAGAGCACAAGTGTGAGCTGACTGTTTCACCCACCATCAATCATATCATCGCTACTCAGATGCTAATCCTTATCCTGCTTGTACAGTATCTTCTAGCCTCCCAAAGGAACATCTTCTTGAATATTTAGAGGAGAAAGAATCTGCATACCTGTGCTCACTAGGAAAGCAGCAGTATGATTAACGTTCACTGGGATTTGGAAAGTACAATTGCATAACATATGTTTCTGATAAAATACACTTTTGTTTGTTGCATCTAAAGCCAGTGCCTCAGACTCATTTTTAAGGCTGTAGTAGCTTAAATAAACCCTTCCACTGCCATAAAGCTTGGCTAAAAATTCAATGTACAGAATTTTCAACTTACAATCTGTCAAGATGTGTTTCATTTCTGAGTTATGTGGTTTTTGACACTGTATGACACACTGTTTTCTATAAAATGGATGAAATGATGTCGCATCACCACAAACGGTTGAAGCGGCCATCTTGAATCCACTTGATCTACAAGACATAATAGAAGGCTACAGCCTCCTGTTTTACATATAAATCATCCTTATACTTCCCTCAAAACACATTGTTTTGCCCAGTAATACCATTTGTACCTAAATAGTTTAATAAAATATCAGAATATGTAACTTAAATTGAAATCACATCTAATATACAATACTGCCTTCAAACTGTGGGCTGCTGGCGGCTTCGTGATGACTGCTTCAGCTATTTGTAGAGATGCGAAATCGTCCGTTTTTATAGATAACAGTGTGTCTTAAACCACATAAGTAAGTGTGAGACACAGTGATGTAATCCTCTTATACCGCAGCAATTTGTCATACCTATGTTTTTAATCACTGAAGAATAACACGTTGTACATTTTATTTGTTTATAGTTGCATTTAATGTTGTGGACGGTCCTTCTGTTCTCACTTACATTATAGCAGCTACAAATAATCATTCCTTCACCAGCCTCTGTTTTTTTTTTCTCTTTTTGATGTTAATGAGACAAAAATCCAGCAGCTTTTCATGTTACTGAGAAATCACAAACGCGCTCTGTCTTGAAGTTTCCTGTGGCTGTTACAAAGCACTGGAAACATAAACATGTCCTTAAAGAAAACCTCACCATATCAACTATACGCGATTTAAAATCCATTTATGAGGAGCGTCAGCCATACAAGTCCCCATGTAAGTTTTTACTATAGAAACAATAACATATTAGAATGAGTACATAAATATAAAACTTGCAAGCATACTTACTAGGCCATATTTCTCAAGAGCTGAGTTTACTGTAAAGCTGAATTTACTGAATTTACATTTTAGGCTTGCTAACCAGATGTACTCAAAGTCATTTGAAAAATAACGTTAGTCCAAGTCATAAAAACAATAAACCTAATACATGTGCTGTCAGTGAAATTCTTCAGGCCTGTAGTGAATAATTCAAACTCACACAAATGTGAAGTTACGAGGACACATGGGAAAAGCTAAAGGCCAGTTGTAGTGTGTGTGTGTGTTTTGTAGGCAGTCTGCTACTAGTCTCTAAAGTGTGATGAATGTTACCATTGAAACACAACTTTTCATGGGGAGGACAGTGAAGCAGGGTGAGGATTTAAGCAGTTTAAACTTCTTCTTTTATGTAAATTCAGAGTTTTAAAATAAGGATTAGGCAGAAAAATGTACATTTTGCCTTATCCCAAATAAAGTTAATCAGAAAGGATGTTTGGTGTATGATGTCTGCTTCTTTAGCTTTTCACTGGTGATATGAGGCTAATGGACATCATTAGTAATGAAAGTCTATCTTATTCAAAATCCTTTTCATAAGTATCTGCCTCAAACTGAATCCAATTCTTTACTGATGTTACACAGACTCCCTGATATGGTTTAGTGTGCATTACTGCCATCTATAAAAATGAACAAAACTTCACAGGACATCAAAAAAGACTTCAAAATAGAGAATATGGAGCTTATCAGTGTCGACTAAAGCAAAATTGGGAATGCATTTATGGAAAAGAATTCGGGTGAGATAGACTTTCATTACGTATTAGATATATCAGCCTTGTACCTCCAGAGCAACGCTAAGAAAGCAAGAAATAGATAACAAAAATGTCCTTATTTGGGTTGTGTAAAAATTGTGTACACCTCAGATTTGTCATCTGACGTTTGCTTCTTTAGTTCTACAGTGGAGCTATGACATTTCAGTTGTCCTATATGACATGTCTGACATATGTTTCTCAAACTTTTTGTATCCAGAGACCCCTTTAAAATTTTCAAATAATATTTTTTGGAAAGCCATAGAGCTGTCTATTCCTGAACGTTCCACTGACAGAAAACTTTAGGCCTGAGTTGACTTTGGTGCTTGGACCCCTACATATTATAACTTTGATAAAATACGTTGTGAGTTCCACCACTTTAACCAAATAAAAAAAGTCAGGGACCCCCTGGCAATACTTCGTAAACCCCTGAGCTATAAGACTAATGGAACAAAAAAGTAATGGAAGTCTATTTCACCTAAAGTCTTTTTTTTTTTTTAATGAATAAATGCCTCAGACGTATAGCCATTCATTTAAAGTCAGTCTATGTGATGTGTGCCACACCTCTATCATGTTTGATGACATTTCCTTCATTGTTATGTCTCTCTGTGTCTCTCTCATTCTCACTCTTTCTCTGTCCCCTCCTCTATGGTAAGGTCAATATGGGGACCACTCCCTTCAGGGTTGAATCAGGAGCTGCACCTCATTACAAGCAATTGTTCGGCCTGCCGCCTTTCCCATCTTCACTGGCAAAAGAGAGAGAGAGAGAGAGAGAGAGAGAGAGAGAGGAAACAGGAAAAAGGAACTTCTACTCCCTGTGCCTGGACAGAGCAGTGAGAGAAAGGGAGAGTTCTAGTGCTTCAGTAGTAGAGGAGGGATGTCTATGTTTCTTTTTGCTTCTCCCGGGGTCTCTGAGCTTTGAAACTCTGTGGATGTGGACGCGCTACTTGTTCATGCCCCTCAGCCGGGCAAATATGCCTCACCTGCCTGTCTCGGTCACTGTCTGTCTGCTGGGCTGCTTACTTACAGGTCAGTTAAAATGCTTTTTTCCCCTTTATTTAATTCTACCAGTTGTCCTTTTATCTATTTAAGCTTCTAAGCTTTGGGTGACTCACTCAAGGTTTTTCTTAGGATAGTTGTTCTGACTTGTTTTTTTTCTTTGTTTTGCTGTTTTGTCTAGTTTGAGTTATTTAGTTTATGTATCAGTGACTTTTGTGTAGTCTAGGATGACTACAGAAGAAGTCTGCTCATGGATGAATGGACAAATGTCGTGGCATGTTTACTTAGTTTAAGCGTTCTATTAGTAAATAAGATCTGAGTTGACGTCTACAGGAAAAAAGAGTCTGGACTACTAAAGACCCAATTAGGTGATACAAATAGATATGGTGAGGTCGAACACAGTTGTGCTAGTAACATCTTCTAGCTGCACCGATACCAACTTTACAGTCTGCGTGAAGCCAAGTTATGTGACTGCTTAGGCTGGAAAACGTTTTATTAGTGCAGCCAGAGCAGTTTTATAAACGGCTACGGGTCAAACTGACATTAATTAACCTCTGATTAGCACTAGTATTGGCAAGCTTCAGGGATCGGCCTTAGAACTGCTGATGACTTGTGCTGTGTGTGGATTCTATGCTTTTCTGTCGGACTATCATGAGAATTCATAGTCATAATGCTGTGGCACTGTATATGATAAGAATAGTTCTTTACTGCAGTCAGATTGTTGGAGTTGGAAATCCATGGAATTTTCTAAAGAGCAGCTGCAATCACCTAAGCCACATGTTTAAAAGCTGAAATTGTGTCTTGGCCACTATGCTCTGGACTGAGTCTGAGTCTGTTCATTTTAAATTTGTATCACACTGCTGTGTTGCTAGTTATGGTCTAGAAGTCATGGGAAATAATTTTCCTGATTCACAAATGAATCAATAAACAGACGTAGGTCTATAGTGTGCGTCTCTGCTAGCAAGCAAGTATCTTTTGGGTCAATTATGGCTTATATGTCCTATTGAAGTTTTTCTTTATCCTGTTCATACAATGTCCAAGAAAAACACTTAGCAACTTTATGTATTTATTTTTTTGCTATCTGTTTTCCTGAGCTACTCATAAAAAAGCCAAGAGTAATGGGCTCTGATATGGAATGAACTCCATTTTTATTGCTTAACTACGCTAGGCAGGATAGCGAAAAGGACTACAATAACGGGGTACACTCTTGCAACTCGCAGTAACATTTCAAAACAGCAGCAGACAAAATCCATCTTCACAGAGTGATATTTGTAATATTAATCTTTTCAAACTTAATGAATAAACAAAACATGAGAGTGTGAGATTCTCTGACAACCCCATTTGTAAATAATGACCCCTAGTTCAGGAACCGCTGACTTAATAAAAAGGCTGTCACCATGAATTAGTTTAAAAGAAATGATTGATTAGATTGAGCTACATGTTGGTAATAAAACAAATATCCAGTCATTTAGTTGCCTTTTCATGTTCCCTTTCCACCATCTTTTTTTCATCATCCTTATGTGGATTGATTAGCACACACGCTCTAACGCCTGAGTCTTATCTCCATATTATCACCAACTCCCCAATATAATCAGCTCAAATCCGCTCAAAGCTCCTCGCAGACGCTCTCTTGGAATGCTGATCACATCCACCTCTGAAAGTCGCTCGAGACAAATGTAAAGTACTTCTTTATATATAAATGGACCTCTAATCATTAACATATGCATATTTCATTTGAGATCATGTCATACATTTTGCTTCGTTTAATAAGTGTTTTTGCAATGTTAAATGGTTTTGCACAGCAGTTGGACATTTTTCTTGGCTTTCCTAACTGCATCTAGCTAGCTACTAGCTTTATGTTTAGCTAATAGTCCCATTGTAACAATAAATAGATCACAATATGTAAACAACTGAAAGACAGGACTAGCTAGTTAAGATAAAAAAAATGCCTGAAATGAGGTACAGCCAATCCACCAAAACTTACTGAGATACAGCACTGTACTGTAATTGATAATAATTCTGTAATATGATGATGCCTTTAAAAATAATGAACTGAAATGTTTCTGAGTATTTCTAATTGCTATATTGAGCTGGTATGTTATTTCTTGGAGAACTAGCTCTTTTGTTGTTATTTCTGCATTTCTTATACAAGCTCCAACGCTAGCTTCTCTATATTGCTCTTTCACTGAGTGACTGTTTTTCCCATACCGTCCATGCTAAAACCATTAATGTGTAAGTGAATGATTAAATTAGCTACCATCAGTTCTACATGGCTGTCTCAAGTAGCAAGGCAGATAACCCTTAATTCCTCAGCAATTGGACATAGCGATAAGCACCAAAACCAACATGTGTTGATCATTTGTGATCATTTCCCAGGACTTTTAGACAATGACTAGCAGCTAGGCAAAGCACAACTTATTATTTAATGAGTTGCTGTCTCGGTGAGATGAATGGAGATTTAATGACCTTCTCTGAACTGCTGTGCTTTCACTGTTTCGTACCCATGAGCCAAACCTAAATCTTCATCTCTCTCTCTGTTTATCCATGTTTTCTTAGCCACTTCATTTTGCTTCATGACCACACACCTCTGTTTCATAATGTCAGTGCTTTGGGCCAATAATAGGACAGAAACGTGTCTATAAAACAATATGACATTAATAGTTAATCTTTAAATAGTAGTTAGATAGGTGATCATTTGGTAAATCCCATTTTGTGTTTTGTCTATTGTCACTAGCATAATTGGACCAGACATAGAGATTAATTACTATAAGTATAAATATATTGGTAAAACCGTGAAATTAGTCCTGAAATTAATCCCAGGGTTGCTCAGCTGTTGTTCTAGTGAAAGGTTGAAAGTTCAAATCCCAGAACTGCCAGAAAGCAATTAATCCTGTCTGCAGCACTTGTATTTTTTATTTTTTTGGATCTGTAATAGGAGTAAATGTAAATACATTGTGTCCGAGCCTTTCAAACTGATGCTGTATGGAGCATGTCTGCTTTCTCCACAGCCTACGTTCACGATTGTGGAATTAAGGAGAAAAGTTATTATCCAAAATGTAAAAAAGCTAACTAGTTAGATGCAACTTAAGTAATGCACTAATTGATGTGGAAATTGCTTAGTTGGATTTACTTTTCATTTTAAGGCTTTGTATTAGCTTCGTTGGCAGATTAGCAAAGCAAGCTGGCTGTATTAGTTACACACATTCACCAGCAGTATCTCTGCTACTTCCTTCCAAGCTTTATTTTTCTCTGTAATCTTTCTATACACGTTTACTGATAAGTTGTATATGACAGGACGAGATGGAAAACCTTATAAGTTTTGCCTCCATTTTTGCACATAAAATGGTAAATGGGAAATAAAGGCAGATAGGAACTAACAAGTGTGAGTGGTGAACTGAAGAAGTGTCGGACTGCTTGCGCCAGAGAATTGGTCCAAAGAATCATTTGAGCCAATCATGGATTTGACACTTTATTTCGCTAGAATTGTGAAAATTTCAATTCAAATGTCGTGCTGCCTTTTTGGCACTTGTTGCTAAAATAATGCTCTGTATTGTGCACATACTTAGAAATTGAATGTTGAATTGAATTCTTAGTGCACTGTTATATCTCTTGACCTCAGATTATCACCAGAAATGAAAAATTCACATTACATCCATCAATATATCGTCACTATAATACCCATACATCATGTGATCATTAGGAATCTGCTTACTATTATGTGCTTTTCTGAATGTTTTTCTGAGGAAGCAAATTCCCAAAATGTTCGAAGTCACGGTGTGTCATCAGGAGAAGATTTTCACAATAAACCAGAGACTACTGCATTTACTCACACAGACTACTGCTGATCTGAATAAACATGTTTTCAACAGATGCTTACAGTTTTGGCTGAAGTGTCCATTTAAAACCATACTTCGATTTTAAATTCATTCATTCAGATTGTATGATCAGATACGTTCTAGAATATATTCTTGAAGACTGGCAACAATACCTAAGCTTTTTAACAAATAAAGAAAGTTTTAAACTAGATCTGAATCACCAGCTAGAAAGCAAGAAAGCAAGAAAGAAAGCAAGAAAGAAAGCAAGCAAGAAAGAAAAAGCATGATGGTTAGACTTACAGTGTGCACCTCAACTATTTAAAAATTTCAAAACTAAAAACACATTACAGCAAAATTATCACCACCGTACCACCGTACTCTCTACAGTCTCTTTCACTCCCCACAATGCAGATTTACAGTCTAGTTGATCTTTAAAACAATAGTCTAATGTAAATTTAGAGTGTACCAAACATGATTTCATTGTTACAGGCCATTTACACGCTATAGAAATGAGCATGCTTGTATAGTAGTGCCCCTGGTTCAGTAACTGTGTACTTGAGTACCTTCCCCAAACACCCACTAATCATTCCAGCAGCAACAATATCAAGCCAGTGTTTTACTCCTTGGACCGAAAGATAAGAAACAAAGCCATTCTTCATTCTAACAACTTTGTTTGAGACACTTCAGAAAGGTTTGTACTGGACCCAGCAGCATAGCCTTAGCTTAATTAGCTTTGCACATAAAATAAAGGAGGCTGTCGTTCTTTCATGTCAAGATTAGCTTAGCTGTGGAAATGAGGTAAAATGTGTGTGATGTGTTGTCAAATAATTTATTTAAAGAAATCATCTATGTTTTCCGTGTGAAATGGAATAAATTGTTAGCAACAAATTCCAAATAATAAGAATATATTGAGGGCCATTCCACAACCAGTAATAAAAGTGTAAAAGTAATATTTTGGATGGAAAACACTTATACATGCCAAATGAAAGCCATTTTCTTCAAATGTGGGTTCTTTTTCAGTAAAACATGAAGCAGGAGCTCCATTTGTTTACTAGTCAATCTACGTCCTTATCGTCACTGATGATCAAGAGGTATTGGGTATTGACCAAAAGAATAAAGTCATGAGTACAGCCTGCAGAAATGAGGTTCCTCTGCAGTGTTTCTGGGCTTACTGTCCTTGATAAGGTGAGGAGAACAACCTGAGAGTACAACCACTGCTCCTCTGAACTGAAAGGAGCCAGTTTATGTGGTTTGGACACCTTACAAAGTGGTTGTCCCACTGGCCTGGGAATGTCTGATGATCCCAAAGGAGGAGCTGGAACCTGGGACTGAGGCCAGAGAACTCTGGGCTGACCTTCTCAGCATGTTGCCACCACAACCCCCACCAGGAAAAGCAGAAGGACTGAATAAGTCAAATAAGCCATTCTGAAACATGTGGTCAGAATTGGTAACAATGGCAGTGATACTAATTAGTGGTCCAAATCCTCAAATCACTCGTTATGACATATGAAGCCTTTACTTTAGTTTGGACCTACAACATACCTAACATTTATTTCCCTGTTTCGTTCTCACTGTAGTTAAGTTTATGATTCTTTGTGAGAATTGTAAAATTAATATCATCTCATCTAGTAGGTATTTGTAATATGCCAGTGTGGGAGTTAAAGTTAGGGAGAAATTTTTGAAAAATCTGCTTATTAAGGACAAATCCCAGAATTGTAATCAAAGTTCATAACTGAGGTCAAAATCCAGACGGATGAAAACTGAACATTATCAAAGACACAAAATGTCAGAACCAGAAAATGATAAATGTTAACAACCAGGAACCAGGAACTATGGCTTGACAATGCAGTTTTTACATATAACATACATAATACACAAACATAAAAGGAACTAGGCAGGGGTGACAAGTGACAGGTGGGAATAATGAACACCTTCAACTCCTGGGAGGTGTCAGAGGATGCATACTTACATTCCTCTCTGCTTTCCCCATAAGTTTCTCTGTGATTACTGAATAATTCATTGTTGTTACTAAATAATATGCTTCAACGAAAATAACTGAATATTAAACCTGGGAATTTAAGAGGATAAATGAGAAACAAGAACAGGAAACATTGCCCATATAAGGAAGTGGAATTGCACTAATCTTTCATTTATGGCTCACAGTTATTTACATTTAGCCTGTTTATATAGGAAAGTATGACGACATTGATTTCTCCGAGCTGTATCAGTTCAATTCAGCATCATCCGACTTCTAACAGCAATTCTGGCATTTCTAATTTGTTGACAGGTTGCAACAATTTCAGTGTCATTAACATTCAATATAAAGACATGTAGCTTCACTGGTACTTATACCAATACAAAAAAAAAAAAAAAAAACATAACAAATGAACATACCAATTAGAAAAAGAAGCAAAGCACGACCAATGTAACTAATTCTAAATTAGTTATGCTATGTTATGCTAACATTCTGGGAAAAAAAAGTGAGTTTCCCATTTAATGAGATCTATCTATTAGCCTGAATGAATCTATTCCTGAATGAATATGTGAATCTTTAGCCAGTTTTAAATAAATACAAAAAGCCTGCTTTTGCCCTTGCTCTCATAATAACTGTTCATAACTGTCCTACAAGTATACAAAATTTGCAATGTTGGTAATCTTATAATGAGAGAATGACCGTTGTATTTTTCCTTTTCACCATGTTCTGTTTATCATCCATATGTTATTTGATTAGCAGTTATTCTGTCGAACCTTATCTTTATCTAATCAGCAACTCCCTCATTAGAATTGTCTCGGATCCAGTTGTAACTCCTCACAGATGCGCCGTAACCTCTTGTGGAATGTTGATCACAAAAAAACTCAAACATCTGTCTCTGACAGATGGTCAAGTAAAAGGCACGAACGCACGTAAACTCGTATTTGTGAGCTGACTTGCATGCATGAAACATAGATCTCAAGATGGGGCCAAGAGCATGACGATGCGTTGTGTGTTTTTCTGGATCTCGTTTTCGTTTCATTATGATTGCCGAACTCTGAAACAACGGGAGAGGCTTCAGCAGTTTGACAGCTCTTAACAATCAATCAGGTTGTTAAAAGCCTAGGGGAAGTTTGGCAGGCTTCAGGAACAATTTCCTATTATCTAACAGTGTTTATGTATCTATTGTCCACTAGACATTAAACAGACACAGAGCATAATGTCACATGCATAGTGACTGATGCCTTCCTAAAAATGAGACTTTGCTCTCCTTCATTTGCGTGTGTGTGTGTGTGTGTGGGTGTGTGTGTGTTAAAGTTAAACCCCCACACCCCTTTCATAGATCTTTTGCACTGGACTATTCCTGCCACAACAATAGCTGGGCGAGGTTTCCCTCTTTGCACACTAGTAACTTTCCAAAACTCTTCAGAGCCTGTGCAAACTGATTAAAAGAAACAATAAGTCATATTTTGACATTTAGCTGCTATTCACAAACTTACTGACTTGCTGTTCTTGCAGTCACGTGGCTTCCAGGGTATCAAGCAGGAAGCACAGAGTTATCCATTTGTACCTTGTCAGATTTTATGTACTTTTCACATCCAAAGTGGACACAAAAACTGTGCCTTTACAATTAACCAAGCAATCAATTAAGCAAGTCAATAAACTATACTCCTATACTCAATGCAACATACTAAAGAAGCCATAATTGAGCCTTAATTGAGCCATACTCTATAAGCAATACTCAGTGAACCTTACTCAGTGAACCTTACTCAACAAGCCATGCTCAATGAACCTTACTCAGTAAGCCATCCTCTGTAAACCATACCCTATAAGCCTTACTCAATGAGCCTTACTCACTAAGCCATTCTCAATAAGCCATGTTCAGTGAACCTTACTGAATAAGCCATCCTCTGTAGCCATCTGTAGGCGCTGTAGCCTCTATAAGTCTATGAACCTTTCTCAGTAAGTCATACTCAATAAGCCCTACTAAAGAAGACATTCTCAATGAACCACATTCAATAAGCTGGGCTCAATAAGCCATATTCAATGAGCCATACTGTATAAGCCTTACTCAATAAAACATACTCAGTAGGCCATACTGAATAAGCCACACCAATAAACCATACTCAATGAACCACTTTCAAGAAGTCATACTCAATGTGCCGTACTTTAAGCCATGCTTAGTGAACCATACTTAATGACCCATACTCTATAAGCCAAACTCAGCGAGCCTCACTCAGTGAGCCATCCTCCTTGCTAATAAGTCATACTTAATAAGCAATACTCAATAAGAAATTCTCATTAAGCCATACTCAAGAAGCCTTAGCCAATAAGCTATACTCAATGAACCACATTCACTGAACTGTACTTAATAATCAATGCTAAATAAGCAATACTTAGTAAGCTATACTCAATGTGCAATATTCAATAACTAATACTGAATAAGCCATACTCAACAAGCCATACTCAATAAGCAATAAGTAAGCCATGTGGTTTCCATGAACCATCTGAGGAAGCTATCTATTTGAGGTTTCCAGGGTGTTTGCCCAGCCTAACAACATCAAAACAGATCAAAGCTGAGCATGATTATAAAGTCTGATATCAGGAGAATGTGTTTCCTATGTACCCAGTGGCTTCTGGAGTAGGTGGAGAAAGTTTACTTTAAATAGGCACACAGCAAAAGACTTTCTGATTAGTGGTTTTTTTTTTTTGGACGTTGTTTGCTGACCCCATTTCCTGTAGCTCCAAAATGGAGTGTGTGGATTATGATACAGAGGACAGGGAGTTGGGAGCTGGTTTATGCCAAGGCGTCTAAATGGCGCTTGTGTAATTGCTGATGATCTCTTGGCGTGTCTTAAACTGGGAACCTGTTCAATTGGGGAAGAAAGGTGCAGTGTGTCATAACACAGATACTGCACTTAGAGCTAAACCATGATGTACTGTAGTACATGAATAATTATTGGTTCATAATTATGATTATGATTATTAAGTTACCAGTATAACCTACTGTAGAGATTTGTGTATACGTGTCCAAAAAGTGTCAGTTTGTGAGCATCTACACCCTTTCATTAGTGATTTGACTTTCTATCGGTTTTTATTTGGAATTGTTTCCAAAATGGAAAGCCACTGTTGTGGGTAAAAGAGCCATTTGTGATACCAGATGATACCTTTTTTTTTTCTAAGAGTGTATAGCTTAGCAGTTTGGGTAAAATTCAAGCACAGGGCTCATTTTAAATACTACAAAATGAGAAAATGTAAATAAGAAATATAATGGTGTTTATATTATATAATATATATAATATAATATATATATATATATATATATATATATATATATATATATATTATATATTATTATATATATAATATATAATAATATATAATATATATATTATAAATATAATGGTAAAGGTTTATGGTGTTTTATTAATTAAAAATGCAGTAAAGTGGAAAGACCTTGATGTTGATCACTCTAATTAGCACACAGCATGTATTACTAGTAAATACTAGCAGGTATATTAATCTTTTTTTTTTTTTTCCAGTGACACTAATGCAGATTAAACTATAGTGTATTAAAACAGTTAACAATGTGTTTAGATAGAAAAACTGCTGTAGTGCCTTAAGTCCAACCCAAGAGAGAAGAACAGCTTACAATCCTTTTCTCACTGTTGGTCCTCCTCCTGTTAGGAAATCTATATCTCAGCTGTAGGTCGAATTGCGCAGAACCTTTTCTTACGGTTTAGACACCAACCCAGTGGGAATGACTGGAATGAAGCAAACATTCCTAGGATCCAGCAAAAGAAAATTTTTGCAGTCCTTTTAACTGGAAAATCAATTCTAGGATGCCCTCAGTACAGATTTATTTCATGAACATTTTTTAAATGTTTGGAATAGCATTTTGTCTATTCACTAGAGCCATAGAGCTTTTCACTGACAGAGTTATTGGGGTTTGGATAAACCCATTCAATGAAATGAACCAATCAAACCACCTAATAACTTTGAATAACTTTGCTAATATTGGTTGTGATTTGGGGTCACGGTAGCTTAGTGGTTAGCGCGTTTGCCTTGCACCTCTTCGAATCCTGCCTCTGGCCTGCGTGCGCGGAGTTTGCTTGTTCTCCCTGTGCTTCGGGGGTTTCCTCCAGGTACTCTGGTTTCCCCAGTCCTCTGGGTACTCTGGCTTCCGCAATCCAAAGATATGCGTTGTAGGCTGATTGGCATTTCCAAATTGTCCGTAGTGTGTGACTGGGTGTGTGAGTGTGTGTGTGAGCGATTGTGCCTTGCATTGGGTTGGCACCCTGTCCAAGGTGTCCCTGGCCTTGTGCCCAGAGTCCCCTGGGATAGCTATGGGGTATCCCCAGAACCCACTTTGAGAGCAGGAATAGTCCAACAGAAATATACGTAGAGTTTTCCACTTAGTCGATCAGCCAGTGTCTCTGACTGTTGCTTCTTTTATGAGGCTTATAACCAAAGGAAAACTAAGTAACGGAAGTCTGTCTCATCCTAAATAAAATATATGTAAGTATGTGACCAAATCTTTGTGTACTTGCTTCAAACAACATTGCAAATCTACACATTCTCATTTATAATTTTTAATAATAAAATAGTAGCCTCTTACATGGGATATTAATAAATATGCCTTCATAACATTTTAGACTTTAGCTTCACACTGAAGTTTTGTTCAGTTGGCTGTGGTAATCCTAAACAATTCTTTATTGGGGCTTAAAGAGTTAAACTGCCATGGGCGAACCCTAACCCTGATTATAGCTCCAGGATTTGTCTTGTGGTTGTGGCTGTAGAGGCTTTTATAGCACCTTATCAGTTGCCAGACCACAGTAAGTCGCTTGGGGGTTTGTATGTGGTTCATAGAGTCAATAAATCAGATAAACTGGGTGCTTTACTGCCCACTAGATATGGGATATGGAATATGACCCATGATCCTTCCCAGGAATCTGTATTTGCTCTGGATGTCTTTGTCCTAGCAAATAACGTTCAGATTTGTGTCTTTGCTTTTAATTTTAAACCTCGAAAGTTGGAATGGTATTTAAAGGAATAGTTCAGATGTCAAACAGCCAGATAAATTTGGTGTCTCTAACGTGCTTATTTGGGTTTGTATCAGAGCTACAAGGCTAGTTAACAAGCCAAAGTCATTACAATGGCATTTAAGATGTGGAGATAAATCATCTGAAACTGTAGTGCTAGCTATTTTGAATGTGTAATCACTTGATGTAAGTTATTTAAGCAATGCATACTGTCATCTTGTTTAGCTTTTTTGTTCCTTCCATAAATGTTTGTTATATATAATGTTTGTTAAATAAAAAAAAAAGAATGTTTTAATACATTTATTATTAATCTTATTTAATGCATCCTGCATACAAGGCCCTGTGAATGAGTTATATAATTGGAACTACTGTCAGAGTGTGCTGTTATAGAACATTAACCAACGTCTGACCAATCAGATCTAGGAATTGAACAATGCTGTGGTATAAATATATACACCATTAATTGTGTCTCAGGCAGCGCTCTGGACATCTCAGACGTGACGCTGATAAACCCAGATCCTGTAGTGTCCTCAGCAGATGCGTCTCTTCTGTGTGTGAGCAGTGACTGGACGTCCTCTGGTCCGGCCTCGCTCACTCTGGGCCGTGAGGTCCCTCTGCCCCAGCAAGACTTGCTCAGTTCCACAGCAGACAAGACATATCGCTCTGCAGCCAAAGTCTCCTGGAGGACGCGCAGTGACATATTCGGGGCTTTCTTTTGCAAGGTTAAAAACTCAGACAGTGGCAAGGTGTACACATACAAAATGCTCACTGAAGGTGAGTACGCTTGTGAGCTTGATAAACCTCAAATATATATCAGTTTATGTGATTAAACACATTCATTATTGAACTGATTGAGGTCACTGTAATTTCATTTTGGTGTTGTAATGTGGAGCTGCTCTGCTAAAAAAAAACCCATCAATTCTGATTACTTGTTTATTCCCATTAAGTATTTTGGATTTGAACATGTAGCTCATTAGCAGCAATTAATCCACATAGTTCAGAAGAGGAGGAGTGACATCTGAGAGATTAATTTGATCCAGAAGATGATATCATTTGCCAGTCGAAGCAATTCTGTATTTATTTTTCTTCTGTAAAACAGTTGTCACGATCTTGACCACAAATAAGCAATGTTCCAGGGGATTCTTTTTTCTAATAAAGCTGGAATGTGCTAAGGGGCAAAGAGTAAGCATGGGAAAACAAATAGGCAAGCCCTGGTTTACATCCAATATCATGTTCCTAAATTGCCCAATTCGGAGTGCTGGATTATCCCTGATCCAATTTGTTGTACTAAGCCCCCAAGTGGCATATATGAGAACATCTCTGACCGGGGGGTGGGGGGTGGGGCGGTTGATTTATGAAATCTGTCGTTCCGTAGGTTTCCTGGCAAAAAGCACCTCTTTGTATAGTCATTCTTGGCCATACAGAAAGCACTGCACTGGTTTGTTTATTTTAATAGTCTTTCCATTTTATTGTAATGGGAAGTTTTGACATGTTCACAAATGTTTAACTCGTTAAATCTTTCAGCATCATTTCTTCCCGAGGCACTGACGGTGACAGCCAGCATTGGAGACAACGTGACCATCTCTTACACGCGGAAAAAAGTGGCCGAAGAGGACACGATCATCTACAAGGAGGGTATGTGCACAAGCAGTGCAATTGCTTAGAAAGACAGCTCAAATCAGATTTTTTTTTTCTGTAGATTTGAGCAGGAAAGATTTCAAAACAAATCGAATCAGATTTGAAGTCAGATTTCACAAAAAGAGAAAAAGAGTGACTTTTCCACATATTTCACATTTAAATCAAGACTTAAATTGAGACTTTTTATGTAGAAATCTGATTAAAGTCTAATTCCTAAAACACGTATATATGATTTCATGTTTTTTTTCCTCATATTTTCATCATATTTGTCATTTTGTTGAAAAATGAAATGAGGGACAACAAATTCAACAAAAAAACGGTCCTAGGTACTAAGAAGAAAATAATTACTTGATTATTACTTGATAATAATTGCTTACATAATGAGTTTGTCCCACAAAATTACCTATTTGATACATACATTCCCATAGAAAAATGGGTTCTTCAAGAGTTCTTTGGGAAGATAAGTTTTCAAGTTTTCTAAAAATATTCCACATTTTCTTAATAGAAAGCACTCTGTTCTACCAAGAATATTTAAGGTTCCCCAAGATGGACAACCCAAAGAACCGTTTAAGGTACTAGGGTTATCTTATAGATTTATCCTTGTTGTTGTAAGAGTGTACTCTGACCTGGAGCAGTGACGATATGGTCTGTTTCCATTCTTGGTTTAAAAACCTTTTGTCTTTTTTGCTTTTTTGCTTTTGTTTGGATCTTATGTTAAACATAATCCATAGTGAGATCTCCATGTTGGTAGCTAGCTTGGTGCCTCACACCACTCACACACCAGTGTTCACACACTTAGAGCAACCCATATGTTTATGTGAACAAATTCAAACACAGTCTGATTGGATTTGTTCGGTTTTAATAAAAAATAAATCAGATTTGCCCTGCTGTCTAAACAAACATTTAATGCAATTCCTGTTGTTTATTATAACTTGTGTCCTCTTCTCATCGTTAAACAGCATTACAATCCTTCAAAGATGTTATTAACAAAGACCCGTCTTTCGCACACTCCGTGCCCAAAGGGGATATCACAGATTTAGTTCCCTACCTCATCAGCGACGTGAAGCAGTCACATGCAGGACTCTACACCATCCGCTACATGTCAGAAGGGCTGCCCACTTCCGCCATCACTCACCTCATTGTCAGGAGTCAGTGTTTCACTCAGTATTGTATACACACACATCTAGAACTTTCTGTAGCGTGGGGTGGTAAAATACTGCATTTAACTCTGCATATGTGTGTGTGTGTGTGTGTGTGTGTGTGTGTGTGCGCTTTCAGGCTGCATGGAGGGCATGTGGGGTTCTGACTGCACTAAGCTATGCCCAGCCTGCACTAACGGAGGAGTGTGTGATGATAAAACAGGAGAGTGCATCTGTCCGCCCGGCTTCAAGGGTCCCACCTGTGAGACAGGTAACACACTCAGTGCTGTCAATATACCACAGATTTAGTTTGGCTCAGGCTCAAGGATTAAATGTAATATTAAAGAGGCAATATAGCAGTAAGAATAAAATACGCTACGAAAAATATCATTACCCTATAACAGTACATCCTGAAATGTTTCATTCCTCTTATACCAACGATTATGATTTTTTTTTTTTTATTAGTCAGTAAATGGCATCCATGTTGTAGTTAAATTGAATGTTAAGAAACGTCCACAAACCAGGTTATTAGTTACAGTATAGCAGCTGTAAACATTCTTTCTTTCAACAGCCTCTCTTTTCTCTCGTGAGTTGTTACAGACAAACCAGAAAGCGGGAAGTTTGTCCTGCCGTGGTGGAAAACTTACTGACCATTAAGCACGGACACTGGAGACTCCTTCCAGAAATATTCTTAAATTATGTGGCATATCTATCCATCTATCCTATGAATCCTATGAATGTGAATTAGTGAATTATTTAAAATAATAGACTTTCTGAGATTTTACTCAGTGTTCAGGAAACATGGCAGCATATAATGAGAAAAAAGAGAGAAAAAGGAAAAAAGAATGGGATAATCATACATTTAGCTACATGCTATAGTGAGTAACAAAATGACTGACACCTGAGGATGTCCTTGATATTCAGGAAAGTGTCATGTTCATACTGTATATCATGATATTAATATCTTATCACTGTATGGCCCAGCTCTGATTTGAAGATTGATATTTGTGTGTGTACTGTGTGTATGTGTGCAGTGTGTGGCGAGGGCCGCTTTGGGAAGACATGTAAGGAGCGCTGTATAGACGGCAAGTGTCGCTCTCTGGTGTTCTGCCTCAGAGACCCATACGGCTGCTCCTGTGCTTCAGGGTGGAGGGGTCTAACCTGCACCGAGGGTAACAACAATTTGATTTATTTTACACTCCTAATTAGATGTTCATTTGGATAATATATAAAGGTCATACTGTTCACGTCTGCAGCGTGTGCACCCGGGTACTACGGCGCTGGCTGCAAACTGAAGTGTGTGTGTGACAAGGGCGAGAAATGTGACCGTTTCAGAGGATGTTTGTGTCCTGGGAGACATGGTGCCCGATGTGAGAAAGAAGGCAAGAGCAGAACTAATTAACATTAACATAACATTATACCGAATTTGCTGTCATTGGAAAAATGACGTATATCCTATATGTATAACAATATCCTGAATTTCTCATCACTGGAATAATTTGAGATTTTCTCTTTAGTTGATGAACTAGAACCTATTCTACAACCTAAATTTGTGATAAATGCATATTTTTATTGTTTGGTTCCTGCCAGACAAAGCTCCAGTTATCGTAAGCAGTCTGAGAGATACAGAGCTGAACTCTGGCGCGCCGTACACCGTGAACTGCTCTGTCCATGGCCAACCAGCACCTTTACATGGAGAAATCATCCTACTCAAACCAGACAAGACCATTGTATACGTAAGATCCAGTGATCCTCATTAACTTCTGAGCGACTGCATGGCTTTGTTTTTCCATTTAGAAGCTGGCTTTACCCAGAACTGGGTTCATAAAGGGAAATTCAAGCTTTTTCAAATTTTCCTCAGGGGGGGAAAAATCACTTTTTCCAACACAAATCAAAAATGACTTAAGCCCAATATGTCACACAGCTTCGACAAAAAAAGAAAAAAAGAAAAAAAAGAAATACACTGCTGGATAGTTGGCTCATGTTGGCTAGATGTCCGTGTTAATTTGCTTTGAATGGTTATAAAGCCATTGTAGGCCACGTGGAACTAATTCTCAATGTTAAGACATAAAGCAGTCAGTAGTACAGTCAGTTAACCACATGCCTGATCGACAGAGATGCTAGAGGTGGAAGAGATTTTGTTCTTTGTTTTGGTTGGTTTCTAAAGAAGCTTTTCATAGAGACTTTTCCTGTCTTTGTGTTCATATTGGTCCAGGCCATGGACACAGAAACAGTGGATGACCAAAGTACGTCCGTGTTCAGGGTGGACAGGATCACGGTGGCTGACAGTGGACGCTGGGTCTGTCAGGTGAAGACCACCAGCGTTCAGGTGGAGAAAGACTTCATCGTCAATGTTAAAGGTGAGACCCTGCACATCCAAAGCCTAACTGTGGCCATCAGTGAAGGATTAACTGATCTAAGCTCGGAAATCATCATGGAGATCATCCGAACCTCATCGTGTTCAGTCCTCTACAAGACGAAATGTCCAGTCTAATCTTAGATTAGAAGGCAAAGGCCTTTTTGCTGCAGTTCCTCCAAAGCCACACTTTTATACTGTGCGAGCGCTACCTAGCTACAGTGGATATCAAAAGTCGACACACCCTTGTTAAAATTGCAGAAGAGAATTTTTTTTTGTTGAATATTTTGTCTTGTTTTACTTAATAGGATTCCTAAAAAAAAACAATATGGTGTCTATTTAATATTATTAAATAATATTAAACAGATCAACTTTGGTCTAGTTTTATTGAATAAAACAATGAGTGTTGAATGAAAAATAACAGATGACCCAATCCCAAAAATGTATTACAGTAATTTTGTAATGTCTTATTTATTTGATACTTATTATTTAGAATGAATTATTTCAAACTGCATCAAATCCGTGTTTAACAGTTTTAAAGGATGTGGCTTTTTCTGTTAGAGGAAAGTTTTTTTCACATATGTTTCAGTTCACTTACTTTATTTCTTGCTTAGCTTTTCTAATTCTGGAGGATTTAACTTGAACCTGTTTCTTGTAGCTTAACAAAAACATTTCACTGAACTTTTCACCCTGTCCCAGCCCTACCGCTTAATCAAGACAAAAGGTCTGTTCTTAGCTCCTTATCCTTATCATCTAGTCGAAAGTCTTCCAGATTTTTAACCAAATCTCAGCCGTAAGCGCAGCGAAAGGCTCCAGATGGAGTGATATGATAGACTGATCTCAGACTTTATCTTTGTGTTGCAGTTTCTCTAATGAAGTGTTGCTTAACATGACTAGATAACTGATCTGAGCTCAGAGGCCAAAAACCTGATGTTCCTTCATGTTTCAGTTCCTCCACAGCCTAAGTACCCCCCTTCCCTGAACAGCAGTGGGCCGTACCATCTGGTAGTGCTGGTCAATAAGGATCCGTACACTGGGGATGGACCTGTCACCTCAGTCAATGTGACCTACAAGCAGGCCAATTCGTCCACATGGGAGACGGTGAAAGGTAGCAGCCTTCTCGCCTCACTGTTTTCGCCATTTTATATCGGAAAGTTTAATCAGTTTTTATGTAGCTGTTATTTGTATTGTGTAATTTTGTCACTATAACAAACACAGTAAATCCCTTCTAGCCAGTTCCCTCCCTGGAATATTTCATGCCACCGGCCAGAGGTCAATCAGCAAAGCTCACACATTATGGCTGATTTCTATTGTGTGCCGGATTCAAAACAATGTTTAAAAATATCTGTCTGATGATCAGTCTCAGATCCAAAATAAATGATGGCCATGAAGAACAATGAATGATGTCACTTTTCCGTAATGGTGCTTTTGTTGTCTGAGGGATAGAAAAAAGGACAGTTAGTTCCAGGACGATTTCCTTATTCAGGAACTGTTTGTCTTTTATGTGTTTCAGATTGTATTTTCAGTCAGATCTGTATGTATATTTGTATATACACTATATGGTCAAAAGTCTGTGGACACCTGACCATCACACCCATATGTGGTTCTTCCACAAACTGTTGCCACAAAGTTGGAAGCACACACTTGTACAGAATGTGTTTGTATGCTGTAGCATTACAGTTTCCCTTCACTGGAACTAAGAGGCCCAAACCTGTTCCAGCATGACAATGCCCCTGTGCACAAAGCGAGCTCTATGAAGACATGGTTTGCCAAGGTTGGAGCACTGACCTCAACCCCACTGAACAACCCCTCCTCACCTGACATCAGTGCCCGACCTCACTAATGCTCTTGTGGCTGAATGAACACAGTCACACTCCAAAATCTAGTGGAAAGCCTTCCAAGAAGAATGAGATTATTATAACAGCAAAGGAGGAATAAATCTATTTACACACATATGTATGTGTGTGATGGTAAGGTGTACACAAACTTCTGGCCATATAGTGAACATGTGTGTATCTGTGTGTTCCATGGAATGAGATCTAACGGACAAAAGTGCTAGGGAAAAATTGATTTCAATATTCAAGTGTAGTGATGACTGCTGAAACGTAGAAATGTAGTTAGACCTGGATATGTGTGTGTGTGTGTGTGTGGGTGTGTGTGTGTGTGTGTAAAGTGATTGGCTCTCAGGTGAAGCTGGAGAATCTCTCCCCCATGACTCAGTACATCGCATTTGTGCAGTTAAGTCGGCGAGGACCTGGAGGGACTGGATATCCAGGACCTGAGGCTAGCTTCTATACACAGAGGCTTGGTAACACAAACACAAACACACATAGAGACACACACACACACACACACACACACACACACACACACACACACACACACACACAGATATGGAACAATCATTTAATGACATATTGATCCCAAAAGCGAACAAAAGCTAGCTAATGTTAGTGAATATGCTTTAAGCTTTAATGTTAGAAAAGGTCAGTTAATAATTAATTAGCTAAATTTTAAGTAATAAAAGAAAATAATTACCAATAATTTTGTACTACAAATTTACCCACTAAATAGTTTATCTGTAAACTATTATTTACTTTTTTTTTTTTTTTTTACTTTATTAATCATATTTCTGCATTCCTCCAGCTTATTCCTCGGGTACTGATTTTATCTCTTGACATTTATTTCACACTTATTTAAAAAAAAAAAAAAACATCATCTTTAAACAATTTATTTAGAGTGTGATGTTTTATGTAGCGCCATAAAAATGACACCCATTTCTCGCTCCCCTGCAGATCTGCTTCTCCCTTCGGGGCTGAAACTGACCCCACTGAATCAGACCTCTCTGTCCCTGTCCTGGGATTCTGCCCCTGTCACGGATCTGGCTAAAGACGACTGGTGTTACGAGGTGGTGTGTGAACAGGCAGGGGACCCCAGCACTGCATGGAGCTTGAAGCTGCCTCTAAACTCCACCGGCATCCAGCTAAACGAACTGAGACCCAGACACAAGTACAAGTGCAGGGTCAGTCTGAGCAGCAGGGCAGCGGGTCACATCTGTCCCACGGTCAGCGCCTGGACCCTCAGCGATGGTAAATTAGGGGCTCAGTATGAATTTGGACCAATGTGTAATAGTGCGAGGAGAGACATTTTAATAGGATGTTAAGATCATAGCAGTAGATACAATCTCTGAAGAACAGTGTGCAGACGGAAATATGATATATGAAGTAATGAATCAAAAACAAGACGTGCTTGTTGTATTGAGACCTCCATCAAGTAATGTTTTAACTTATATCTACACATTTCCATTCAACGTTGTGCATCCATTTCCTTAATATTATTAAATCCATAGTAAGTTTCAATACATTTCCCAGAAGAAGTAAGGAAATAATAGACATAATAATATATGCTATTAAATGTAAAAATGACACTAGTATCCAGAATGCATCATATTTGGGAAGTAGTGATAAAATCTTAAAGGAGAAAAAGAAAATAAATGGAAGAAAATTATTTTTTGAAAAATGGAATTATTTTAGTACATTTATTCAACATTTTCAGTAAAAGTATAAAATATTTTAGCAATAAAATTCATAATAACAAAATTTATATATAATTTTTTTTTTTTTTACTGTTGCTGTCTGTATTAGTTTTTATCAGAATGGTTGTCAGGCGGTAGAGATGGCGACAGTTGCAGGAAATTTTATTTAAAAACTGGATTGCAAACAGATCCGAAACAGCAGACAGTACACAAGGTCAGGGAACAGGCACTTAGTCTATCACACCGTCATGTCAACCAATTATTGGCAAATCAGCCAACGTTATAACATGAGCTAAAAGATCTATAATCATTAACTCAGAACCTCTCTTCTCTCCAAACTCCTCCCTTTTTTACTCAGAACTTCCTCCTGCTCCGAATGATGTCTCCACCTCCAATATCACCGACTCCTCGGCCATCCTCAGCTGGTCCATCGCCGAGGGCCATTCTGTCTCCAAGGTAATCATTCGTTATCAAGAGACGGAGGAGGCGGTGTACAGCCAGCAGGTGGATCTTGGGGTGCAGCCGTCCCAGAATTCCATGCACTTCATGCTGAGAGGGCTGAGGGCTGACACTGAGTATCTACTGGAGCTCTGGACTATTAATAACATGGGGGAGAGCAAGAAGAAGGAGCAAGTCTCTCTGAGGACACTAACACCACAGGAGAGCTCACGTGAGTCACACACAGACACACACACACACAGACACACACACACACACACAGAATGCATACATACAATAGTTTTCTTTAAGGTAGCTTTATATTTTCTGTCTCTCAGGCCGGTACGGGTTCAGAGCCGATGGAAACATGCTGTTTTATGCCATTCTGGGTTCTGCTGGAATGACCTGTCTCACCATCCTGCTGGCCTTCTGCATCGTGCTCCAGCTGAAGAGAGCCTCCTTTCAGAGACGCATGGTGTGTGTGTGTGTGTGTGTGTGTATGTGGGCATGTTTTTATTTCTTGGTGGGGACAAAGTGTTTCCACAAGCATGGAATATCTGACAGTTTTGACCTTGTGGGGACATTTGGCTGGTCCCCTTGAGGAAAACTCCACCCACCCACCCAAAAAAAGAGACTTTTTTTATTTTTATTTAAAAAATTAAAAGCACATTTTGGTTAGTATGGCATAATTAGGGTCAGATTATTTTGAGCAGTTTTCATGTTTATGGAAGAAATTTACCATTTTCATTTTATCCATTTAAAATTAATAGGAAAAAAAGTATTTTTTTTTTTTTCTGTTGTTTTGTGATCATGTACAAATACTTTACAAACAGATTAATGTCAGTTTCCTTTTAAAGAGAATGAAAAAAAAAGAATTACCTTACTATCATTTTATATATACAGATCAGTGCAAAAGTTTGAACCCCCACCCCACCAGGATTCTGTATGAAAAAAAGGAAAATATTCTTGTATTTTATAAAATTGTGTTCATTTTACTTTTTTCGACAATTTACTTTCATGATATCCTAAGGGTACACAAACTTTTGCACATAACTGTATGCACTTCTACTTGTATCCCAACTCGGAAGGAATAAGGAGTCAGAACACAGGGTCAGCCATTTTTGAGATTTGAACTCACACCCTTCCTAACAGCTCACTACCCTCACAGTTTTTCACATAAACACAGCTGTCACAAGAACACATACGTTTTGTCTCTAACAGCGGTGTCTCTCGTCTCTCAGAGAGAGGAACCCGTGGTCCAGTTTAGCTCCGGGTCTTTAAACAGTCAGAAGAAAGTGACGAGCTCGACGCAGGCCGTGTCCTACCCAATGCTGGAGTGGAGCGACATCAAGTTCCAGGATGTGATCGGAGAGGGAAACTTCGGCCAGGTGCTCAAGGCTCGCATCAAGAAGGACGGTCTGAGGATGGACGCGGCCATCAAGAGAATGAAAGGTCAGGAGTCTTTCCACTCTTCTGCTGGCTTAGTGCTCATTCTTTAGACTGGTATAAATCTAAATCTGTTTTTGTGTTTAATAAAATTTCAATGGTCTTTTTCTTCTTGGCTTCTTGGGAATAAAGGAAGTGTGTGCTTAGGGTGAATAGCTGTGATTAGGGTGTGATTGCTACCAATGTGGGTGTAAGAAATAAGAAATATGAAGTAGTAACACCGTTAACATTAGGCAGGGAGTGATTTGGAATATGCTACTAGGGCTTATCAGATCAAACATCCCAAGCAAACTCGAGAGGAAATGGTGTTTTTTCTCAATACATTTTTATAAATCATTTTGGGGAACTATATTTATGTTTACTTAAAGTGAAGATGCCAAAGTTTTTTTTATTAAAAATAAATGGCCACAGCTACATACAGGTTGTCCCAGATCAACAAACAAATTTGTACAGGGAGAGAATATTATTTGAGGCCAATTAAGGGGTGTGTGCACTGCAGTGTCTTCATCCCCCTTCATCAGAGGCTGTTGAGAAAATTTTACATCATCAGAAGAATTTAAAAGTGTTGCAAGTTCAAATCCCGATGATGCCACAGCCATCTGTGGCCGGGAGTCCAAGAGAGCAAAACTGGCCATGCTCTCTGGGTGGGAGATATTTCATACTCTCTGTCCCCTAAGGGAATTGGCCAAGAGTTGAAAAATCAGGGAAAAAAAGGTGTTAGCATGTTAGAATGACGTCTTTTTTTTGAATACTTACCCAAAAACTCTTCTGTTTCTCAGAATACGCTTCTAAAGATGATCACAGAGACTTTGCAGGTGAGCTGGAGGTGTTGTGTAAACTGGGTCATCACCCCAACATCATTAACCTGCTGGGAGCCTGCGAGCACCGAGGTGTGTATCCTTCGCTTTTCAGGGTCCCCCATTTTTCCATGTTCCTCTTCCTATTTCTTGAAAATGCTCAGTGCTTGAGCAGAAAGTTCCACTCTTTCAGTTCTACTCTTTCACTTTGCTGTGTTGCCCAGAGTGATCCACAACTAAACACTGGGCATGCAGCAAATGCTAGTATGAGTCATGAAACAACAAATTACCTCAGAGTTGATGAAGACTAACAACAGCTGAACTCTGCATCTCTCTCAGGTTATTTGTATCTGGCTATCGAGTATGCTCCTCATGGCAACCTGCTGGATTTCCTCAGGAAAAGTCGCGTGCTGGAAACAGACCCAGCCTTTGCTATTGCTAACAGCACAGCCTCCACGCTCTCCTCCCAGCAGCTGCTACACTTCGCTGCAGACGTGGCTCGAGGCATGGACTACCTGAGCCAGAAACAGGTCAGCAATCCAGCAGTGTCTCTGTGGGAAATCCAGAGCCAGCAGAATTCTTGGAAATTCTCAGATTCTCTGAAAACATGCCGTCTTTATATTAAAAGATATTTGTATGTCTTTGGCTGTGAGCTACAGGTGGGATTTGGGATCTGAAATAATTTAATCATTAACTCTATGCAATACCAGGACTGATAATGACAAAACAAAAAATTTGAAGTACAAACAGTGCCTAGAAATATTCTTCAACATTTTAAAAATCCAGATAGCATGATATGATAAGGTGAAACGTTCATACCCGTGTAATGTGAGCCACCTTTGCTTAAAGGAATACTCTTTCCGGGAAGGTTTTACGGTGATCATGTGCAATCAGCCCAAAGTCACAGCTACAAATTCTACCCTCTGAAAAAGTAGTCCTACCTCTGAAAAAAAAACTTTGAAGAAAGAAAATAAATTTTGCATAAATGTTTGTGTACTGTAACAACTGCCCTTAGACTTCAATTATAAATGAATGTTTTCAGTTATATTCTCACTACAGGGAAATGTGTCAGAATGATTATCTGTGCTAATCACACTTACGTTATACATGCTGTAAATAAAGATCAGGATGAAATCCTTTAATGAGAATAATCCGTTGCTTCTTGTAGTTCATCCACAGAGATTTAGCAGCCAGAAACATCCTGGTGGGTGAAAACTATGTCGCAAAGATTGCCGATTTCGGGCTCTCGCGAGGACAAGAGGTGTACGTGAAGAAGACCATGGTAATGTCTCGTTAGATTCCTGCTTTGTTGTGATAATATTTATACATATAGTCATATAATTGCTTATAACATAAGGAGCTAACTGGAGAACAAATCATCGGTGTTTTATGTGTACAGGGCCGATTACCTGTGCGATGGATGGCCATAGAATCTCTCAACTACAGTGTGTATACAACCAACAGTGATGTGTAAGATACTCCAGATCCTTCTAGCTGAGAAAGTAGTAATGATAATAATTCAGACCTTTAACACAAGTAGTAGAGAGTGAAATTGGTCCTGCTTTCTCTCTCTAACCTTTAGGTGGTCCTATGGAGTGCTTCTCTGGGAGGTGGTGAGTTTAGGTGTGTTCACACTGGGAGATCTTTTTATATTAAAACAATACTATTACACAACATGATCCCAGACTATATGAGAGAATAGTATGATACAAGACTCTATTAAATAGTCCTATTGGAAAAGAAAAAAAGGATGTTTTCTGTTGTCGAGGAAAGTTGTAATATTGAGAAAACCAAAGACATTTAAATAATTTCCCTATAACAGGAGTAAGAACAGTGACATACACATATGGAATAAAACACTACAGGGTGTGCTGTTATAGGAAAACAATCAACGCTTAATATTTTCCTATAACAGGACATCCTGAAGTGTTTTATTCCTCTTATACCACAACAATTTGCCAACGATTACAAGTTTTATGGCATTTATTTTGCACCACAGTGCTATTGAATGCTCGAGTCTGATTGGTCAGAAGGTTTATTTTGTCTTTAAATACAAATGCAACTTTAAATGGATAAAAAGTAAGAAATGTCTTTAATAAATACAAATTTTTAAGGTTAGCAAACTGCTGTGGCGTAAGAGTAATAAAACACTTCAGGGCAGTAACAGCATGACACCACCCGGTTGTTGATTGTTTGCCTATAACAGCATGCCCCGTTGTGTATCATTTCTCTCTTACTTGGTTTGTGATATTATACACACTATATGGCCAAAAGTATGTGGACATCAGACCATCACACTCATTTGTGCTTATTGAACATCCCATTCCAGATTTAGGGCTGGAATTTAGGTCTAGTTTGAGGTGCAGGAGTTCTTCCAATCGAAACTTGGTAAACCATGTCTTCACGGAGCTCGCTTTGTGCACGGGGACATCGTCATGCTGGAACAGGTTTGAGTCTCTTAGTTCCAGTGAAGCGAAATTGCAGTGCTACAGCATCCAAAGACAATTGTGTTCTTCCAACGTTGTGGTAACAGTTTGGGAAAGAACCTGATATGGGTGTAATGATAAGACGTCCACAAACCTTTGGCCATATAGTGTATAACACAGACATAAAAACAGGACAGTCTCTCTTTTCTTCCATACATATTCTTGCTAAAGGTAAATATTTGTATTAATATGTATATCACTGAAGGTGTTAATACTGATTATTAACGTTTTTCTCATGGTATCGCTGGTTTGCAGGTGGGACACCGTACTGTGGCATGACCTGTGCGGAGCTTTATGAGAAACTGCCTCAGGGGTATCGCCTGGAGAAACCACTCAACTGTGATGACGAAGTGTACGTGTGTGTTTCAGACATTATTCCTACCTCACGCTTACTTAATAAGCACATTAATAATCAGTTTTCTGTGTGTGTCGGCTCTCTTTTTTGTAGCTATGAGCTGATGAGGCAGTGCTGGAGAGAGAAGCCTTATGAGAGGCCGTCGTTCGCTCAGATCCTGGTGTCGCTCAACCGCATGCTGGAGGAGAGAAAGGTGAAGCAGCAGCACACAGTGCAACCAGATGATACTCTCCAACTCCTTTTGGCCTTTTTCCGCTTCACACAATACAAAAACCTTTGGTACCAGAAAGCTGGACCTGATTATTTTCCTATACCAGCATGCTCTGAAGAGTTTTATTCCTCTTGCAGCACAGCAAATTGCCATTAATGAATTAAATTAATTGTCATTGAATTAATTGGCATTAATTAAAGAATGACACATATGACACTTTTTATTCATTTATAGTTGTGGATTAATGTTGTGGAATGTCTGCAAGAAAAGGTAGATCCTGGTATCACTTATGTTATAATAGCTATTTATAGCTATGTACAGTAATTTCCTCACCAGCCTCTTTTTTCTCTCTCTTGAAATTAATAAGACAACAAAAAGATGCAGCTTGTTACAGAGGAGTGCTAACACTCCTCAGGAGACTCCTTCCATAAATGTTAAAAAAACATCTGCTAATCGAAAACTACAAATTGAAGCCCAAGTTACGTTGGTTTGTACGTGGACCAGTTCTTGTTTTGTTTTGGAAAGTGCAGTGGAGAAACAGCCTGAGCTTATGCCATGTCATAATTGAGTATCAAGAGCAAGAGTTTAAGAATCCATGTGTTAGCCTTCACCCTAATAGATTGGTAGCTGTCGTGATTGTGATAAAAAGTGAAGGGAAAAGTAGTAAATAGCGAAAAGACTGAAACTCTGGACTCGAAAATGATTCTTAACTGTGTTCACAGTATTAACCTAATGGTTCGTTATTAAAACCTTTCCCATTCGTCGTCTCTCTCTTGCAGACGTATGTGAACACGACGCTATATGAGAAATTCACCTATGCGGGAATCGACTGCTCTGCTGAAGAGGCCGGCTGATTTCACCTCCCCGTGCTCCTGCATTGCTGTTCACGCTGCGCAGCAGACATGTATCATAAAGTTTATGCAATCCTGTGATCAGGATTCACGGACTAGAACTCTTTTTTGCACACATTGTGTCTTCCTTTCTTGTTATTGTGATTACTTACTGAAGTATCGGATCATACAGCTGTGTATTCTCATTTGTGTTGTGTTGTGATGCTGAGTGAGCGAGCGAGTGAGCGAGTGAGTGAGTGAGTGTGCTGTTCTTCAGTATGAAAACTGCCAAACTGTAGATGTGTTTTCAAAATCCGAAGCTGGACGTGGCAGCCATTTTGAAAGTTTGGGTTGCTGTATATTGGGCATTGTGCAAACGTGTTGGATAACTTTCAATGGCTTTTAACGGACCAATAAACTTCTTGTCATGAAATGCTGTCGCTTGGGTAAGAGGATTGTGAAATTCTGCAACACTACAGATTAAAAGAAATGAATCACGCAGACAGTGAGAATGATTGTTTTTGCAAACAGTGAATGTTAAAAGGATATTAAAACATCCTCGGCTTCATTTATTAATCACATAATCCAAAAGCTTGAGAAAAAAAATTCTTCAAGGATCATAAACACAGCAGTAGATCACTTCATGTTTTCCTGTTGTTGTCGTTCACACTGCAGTTATTTTTGCACAGACCTGTGCCTCATTATTTTTGGATTTTTTAGCTGATTAAGCGCTTCGAGACAACACCTATGATTAGTGCTACTGACTCAGCATTTACTCAGCAGTTAAGATGAAATTTATAACCGGAAGGTTGTAAGTTCAAAGCCACAGACTGCCAGAGCGCTACTGTTTGACTTTTAACTCTTTTTTTTTTTTTTTATGACAAAAATGTTTACAAAGTAACCCACAGAACATTACAGGAAAACTCAACACACGCAGAGGAGAGCTTTACCTGCCTTATGTTTTATACAAGAGCTAAGTGTGATTGGCCTGTGTGGTTCTGATGAAACAATGCTGTCATTTCCAACCAGAGATTGTGGTAGTTATACCTTTTAGGATTTTATTAAAACTCGAATAGATGTGGGATTCAAACTCCAAGGACGTTGTGAAATTTTAGACTTTTGTCTCACTTCTAAGTGTTTCCACAGTTGCACTTTTTTCCAGAAAGTTCACTTCAAGTGACCACACCATGTGTGAAATGGATCCGCTCCCGAAGCCAAGCAGTGACTCAGCTGCCTATCTTTTCTAAAAATTACAGGAACTTTTGGTCATAAAAATGGTAAAGTTTCTAAGAATGTTAAACGATTTCGAGAAAATGTTGAGAGCATTGTTCCAAGAACACTATGACACAAACGTTTGTTACAGTGAATGCTTGTAGAACACTGCAGGGACGTTAGTTCTTCTTAGAAACTCACACGTGTTATTGGATGTTCTCTGTTAGGTGGGTAATAACATGATTTGTTGAATGTGTCAAGTTACTTCCAATTTCTTCACAAAGTTACACAATGGAGCACAAAAGCATGTTGAAGAATGCCTTCTAGATAAATGCTGCGAAAATATTTAAAATAAGCGAGAAGCAAAGCACTTTGACTCAAAGGCTTCATCTAAATTGCTGATCAGTGTTGAGTAAAAATCAAAAGGAATGAAACATTAGCTAAATAAATAAGACAATAAAGGGATGTATGAAAGTTCTAAGTGTTTGAAATCAAGTTTATGAATTTAAGAAGCTACCTCTAGTCGATATCTCATATATAGCTTCATATCCATGCATTTCTAGTTGTGATGATCTTCACACAGTGATTTAGGACGAGCTCTGAAAAAATGTGTATCCAATCAATGTCGAGGCAACATTCATCTCTCTATGTCCATCTGTTAAAATATTAAGTATAGTAAAACAAACAAACAAACAAAAAATATTTAAAAAAGTAAATAATAGGATATAGTAGTAAGATGTTTAATCCCCAAATTTTGGTGGGATTTAAGGTTTCAAACAAGTAGGTTATGGAAAATTAGTTCAAAACTGAAGGAAGTTCCTCTGTTTAAATTGTGCTTAAAGAAAATGTCCTTTCATGAATTTCAAGTTCGAACTACAATCATAACTTAAACATCCAAACTGATCTCAGGGCGTTCTTCTGCACAAATCAGCTTCGGCTTTTTCCCTCTGCGCCAGGATCACAAACACCTCGTAGACCCGGAATGCAGCAAAGCCGGTGGCCACCAGGCTGGCGGCTCCGAGGATGTACCACCAGTTGAAGAAGCCGAAGGAGACGCCCTTGGCGATGCAGTAGAGCCCGAAGCAGACCAGGGCCACGGTGGAGAGGATCTGGACGCACAGGGGTGGCCCGGACGATGCCGATTTCTCCCCCATCGCTGAGTCACAGATGTCCTGATGCTCGCAGCTGTAGAGAGAGAAGTGTTCTCCAGAGCATCGCTTCACGAAGAGCGTGAGCTGACTTCCTAGCACACGGCGAGAATCTCCATCCCGTCTGGTCGCTTTGGAGAGCTTGGCCTTATATACAGCTCAGCTTACAAATCTGTGATGAAAACCTGCCGAAGGTAAGTCTGAGGTCTAATCTTCCTCTCAAGCGTAGACGGATCATCTGAAATGCCCTACCACGGATTACGGAGCAGATATACACACTATCCAGAGCAAACAGGCAATCAGTGAGAGTGTGTTCTCTAAAGAGCTTACAGGAGACACGGCAGAGGTTTTAACCCGCAAGATAGAAACGCTGGCTCCTTATTTCTGTCCTTGTGACGCAACAGTGGAGTTAGCCCAACTGCTAGGAGGCAAGTTTTAGAGGATAAGCAGTAGAACATTGTTTGCGGTGGAGATATTTTTTAGCACAACTCGCATGATAAAAACAGGCCAGAGATGGACAAATGATACATTTATTAGCTAGGGCAAGTGGAAGATTCAGCGTGCTGCCCAGTTCCATGATTTGGCTGCTCAGAAACTGAACTGTCTAGGTGAGAGAGTGGTACCTAGCATAATTTAATAATGTACGGCAAGCTAGTTAGCAAGTTCAGTACATCAGCACAGACTAAAAATGTGTCATGACTGTTAAGCTGGTTAAGGACCCACACTAAAAGCTACACTCGCCATTTAATTAGGTAAACCTTCCATACAGGTCACTCAAGCTCAACCACCGAGTAGATATTGTGTGTGTGGTAAAAGTGGATCAGGTGCAGCAGGAATAAAACACCCAGAATCTAGCTAGCTAGCTACGATCAAGTGCAAAGGTTTACACCCCTCAGTTTCTGAGAGAAAAAAAGAAGAATTTGTATTTTGATTCCATGTTCATTTAATGTCATTAAAACATAGTTCTCTTTATTACTAAGCTCAAACATTTGCATCTCTGTTTTCATGCTCTAAGAAATTTATTCATTCAAATGTACCTCATTAATGACTTAAAACACAATCTCTGTACGTCATTACGTCATACTTATAAGGCATGAAGAGTTCAAACACTCAAACCCTTAAACAGTCAAGAGTCAATAGGAATTGGGAAAAATCTGAAAATATGGACCACATATTATAAGAAAAGAAGTGTTTAGGAACACCATTACCAACAATGAAAACCAATCGGACATGGAGGAAATATAGACACCAACACGTAAAAGAAAGATAACTAAAGATAACTAAAAAAAAAAAACCTGGCACAGAGATTCACAAACAGCACGGGAATTGAAAAAAGTTCTTAGAGGTGAGTTTTATAAAAGAAAATCTACATTTATATCACATTCAGAAATCTCATTTTGGTCGCTTCACTATTAATTTTAATATACGGTTATGTTAGGGATGCATCGATACTCATGCTGCTATCAGGTATCGGCCCAATACCGTGCTCATTTACTCATACTCGTTCTATTTGCCGTATGATTAGTGTACATTGCAGAACTGATGACCAGACGGCACGAAATGACTCTGATCTGGACGTAGTTCACAATTAATGATGGCAATCGAAGCAAGGCGCACTGCAAACTGTGTGAAAATATCAACAGAGCACTTCACTTCTGCGAGCACTGAGCACTGAGACACACACGCTTCCTTTCCCCTTGCTCGCCAGCGTCTACACTTTTCTCATGAGTCAAAGTGCAATTCAGGGCACCTTGTGCTCATTTTTAATGAATACTCTCACTGATTCTGCCCTACATGCTTAGCTTAGCCACCCTCTCACTTTCTATAAAATATACTATTTAAATATCAAAGCATCTTCGACATAAAACTCAGCATGGGGAGTTCATTGTTAGCAGCACACTGCAATACTAAGCAGGTTACTCATTTCAGTATCAGTGTATCATTGAGTATCTAAAAACACATACTTGTACTCAGTCTGGAAAAACAGGTACTGATGCATCCCTAATTTGTGGTATTTGTAATAAAAACGAAACATCCTGAACAATCCTGTAAAATCTTTGGGATGGCTTGATTTCGAAAAAAAAACAAAAAAAACACACAACCTAAATGAACTTCTGTAACTATGAGAGTGTGAGACTTTTTTTTAAACTTGACATTGTGTGGAGTGGTGTTCAAATATTTTTCCAAATCTTAAGGCGTAATATTACAAATCAAGAACGGCTGTTAGGAAACAAATCCAAAATTCTCTTTATGGATTCAGTTAAGGAGTTTACATCAGGTCTGAGCTGAGGCCCCGTGAAGCTCGTTTGAGGGGGAAAAAAAAAAAAGGAATCATTAAAAAACATACAAACAAACAAAAAAAATAAAACACTTTATTTTAAAAATTTTATTAGATCTGGTTGTTGGCTTTACGCTGATTAGTGGTCACTACTGGGCTGGTCCATAGACAAGAGGAATGTAAAGTGGTCTGAACACTGCACACACACACACACACACACACATCTTCCTCTCACTATCTCTCCCAATTACTGCATCTCCAAATGTAAGGAATGCAGAAATTTGTCCATGAAGTAGTCCTGCGTAGTTTAAAAACCCTGGATTTCTCAAAAACAAAACAAAAAAACAACAAAAAAAAGGTAGGTGCATGATTTTAAAACCTATTAACAGTAAAATGTGGATGCAAAGTGTGTGTGATCCTTTATCATTATCATTATCACCATCTCTAAAGACTAAATTATTACAATTCATTAAAATCATCCCACTGAGCATTTGAACCTCAAGAGAAGGAACTGAAACGTAGCTTGTGGCAGTCTGAACACACCATAAATCACTAAGGTAAAACACGCGCACACACACACACACACACACACACACACACACACACACACACACACACATTATTAGTGTTCACCAGGGGTTAAATTCACTAATCCTCTGCAGTCATTAGACAGTGAGTAGCTTTACAATATTGTTCTCATCCAAAATAGATCTATCTCCAGCAACACTGCATAGTTATAGTTCTCAAGTAGTGCATAATCCTATTACTGCATTAGATTGCCACCTGGAGGACGAGCACCGCACGTGTGCGGGTGCTACTTCTCACCACCGGGTGATGCTGTTGCTCTGAGCCAACGTGAGTGTGCTTCGTTCTGCGTCCCGCTTTCTCATTACGTCAGACTTCATCAGCATCACATTGTCCGAATTCATCTGTTCATCTGTGACGTCCTCCGGCTGAGACAAACTGAGCGCTTTTCGGGTCCACAGGGTCTGATACGTGGCCTCTAAAGACACATCTGCGACGTCATCTCTTTCTGCAACCCCAAAAGAAGATAATAATGCATTATAATGACGCACACAATCGTTTACAGGAAAAGGACCTAGCACAACCTTTATTTGAAAGCTCCTGTTTTTCCTATGCGCAGTGTGTGTTACTCGTCCTCTAACATTCATATGCATCAGTTTCTGCCACACACTAACCCTCTATTCAATCTGGCAAGAGATATACAACTTCATTTTCGATGTACATGCGTGACACAAAGCTACAATTTCAGCAACAGCGGTAAGCCACAAAGCAACAAAATCATGAGATTTGAATGACTTTTTATTAAATTATTTAATTTTATTAAAATTATTAGGTATGGCATGGTGAAACGACAAATCCAAACATTTGGCTCGAATGATTCCTCTGCCCAATCCTAAGTGTGTGTTCCGACGTTTCTTCAGTTCCCCGCTCACAACTTTAGCTCCTACTTACAATTGTTCCATGCACAGAATATGGAAGAAAACCTTATAACCATGGTTTTATCTAATCCTGTAATATACAACCTCTCAGTAAATATCTATAGAGACATTACAAAGAAAGTGAGGCTTTAGAAAAAAAGTAGCTGAGATCACTGCTGCCTCTGATGAGTGTACGTTGCTAGTATACTTAGCTTGTTTCGCTAATCCACCAACAAAGCTAGACATTACAGGAAGAAGCTCAGTGCGGTTATTCTCTCTTATGAATGCTTGAAACCAAGAGATTTCTTTTAAAAAATGAAAAAGAAAACACAATGTAGTCACATGTTTATGGTTGACATGTCACACTCTGCATGTTTTATACATACTTGCAGCTAAGGGTGCCAATAGTTTTAGAGCTGACTGGACGACATATGGCAGTTTGTTTGTCTCAAAAAAAAGTGTAAGTGTTTAAGTCCAGGCTATAGCTAAAGGGGAAGGAAAAAAAAAAAAAAAACACACACACACACACTTACACACTAAATGAAGTGAACCATCTAATAGACACAAACCCTCTGTCCAATATAGCGCCCTACTCCCTATTCCCTACAAACTACATAGTGTTCTTCATGCCCTTGGGTCCATCATATAAGCCCTACCCTACCTGCAATGCATTGTGGGATGTAAGGAGGGGTACTGTTTTTATTTTACGCTACTCTTTCAGACATGATACAGCAGATCTGATAAGTGCACTATGATGGTGCTGTGATTTTGGACCTACTGTAAATCTCCTTTTTGCCTACACTCCACTACGCTACACTTCTTCCTCCTACACTGTTCAGAACAACAACTTTTTTTTTTTTTTTTTTTGCTTTTTAAACTCTGATTTAGCGTGGTCGTACCGACCCTGTGTTCTCTCTCGCCGCTCTCTCACAAGGAGAGCTTATGATGAAGTGAAGAAAGTGGTCTTTGTTCGCTGTGCTGTGTAGCAACGCCTCCAGCGCTTATTAGCAAGACGTTGTCTTATATGTGAGTGCAGCAGGGACACCAGGCCGAGCCGGATGTGTGATGTAAGCAGTGTGCAGGAGTGCAAGTTTCTCTGACGCAACAGTCTGGACTTACGGCTCACACACGTCAGGGGGTCGACAGTAAAAAATGTATCATCATGTAGCCTCGTAGTGGAAGTGGGCTGCGGAGTGGTGTAGGTTTATAATCACTAAACATAAAGAATTATGTTATTTCATGCAGTCGCAGGACATATGTTTATAGCGAGTTCGACTGCAACTCTTCACAGAAAACGTGATCAGCTCGTTTTAGCAGGTGCTGGTGGTACACTGCTGTTTGTCTCTTTTGTGTTGAAGAGGAATGAACAGTAGAGGGCAGTAGTGAGCCTCAAACCAGGAGAATTTTGCTTCCCTCCCAACATCCTCTCTTACTGAGTGTTCACTCTTTAGGCTGGCAACTGGTTGAGTCAGTGTGTGCATTTTGAGGCAGCGCTCGGAATCTTTCTTCTAAAAGTTGTTGTTTAGTACCCAGAAGTTTGCCCCCCCCC
>CM041001.1:3697354-3714444 GCA_022985145.1 Pangasius djambal | reverse complement strand
TAGCAGCTATAATCTTCCCTATATCACTGATTGCACTCGTTTATGTGATGCATTCGCCATACAAGTCTGTTACAGAAAATTAACACCTTCTTACCAGTCAGAATCGAGACCTGTGGAATGAATTAATATAACTGATTCACCTAGAAACAAAGTCTGGCGCTCAAACTAGTGCAAAGCCAAAATGAGCTAAAAATTCATTCACGGCCATGTGATAATTCTGTGTGTGGAGTCTGGATGTCCTTCCACTTTCCAAACACAACCCCAGTTCTGTCTTGTGTCTTAACACGGCCACACCACAGGCTTGCCGATTTCTTCCAGCCTTTCTAAATAATGCATATTTTCCCCAACACAAACAGAAGAAGGCTTCGCCCCGGCTCACGTCAGACTGAATAATTTATAGTACTGAGGGGGTTTAAAACACAGGGATGAGGAAAGGAGAGGGAGAAAGAAGCTGCAGGTGGCGGAGTGAAGCGGATAATAAAGAGTCGGCTGGTTCGGGTTACAGAAGGAGGCTGATGGGAGCGTGAGCGGCACGTCTCTGAGGATCTGATGGCTCTGAATAATTAACATACAGCATGTGATAGTGTTACATGTTAGCAATACAGTATGGGCTCTCAGTCAGGACAGTGTGAGAGACGAGGACCGTACTTGGGATTCTGGGAATGTAATTATAGTAACCTACTTCTCCTCTCAAATGAATGAACTGTGGTGATTTGGATGATAAAGCCCTGGGGGTGGGAAACCCGGGCACCTGGGGCAAGCAGATTGTGTGTCTGAGCTTCTAGGTTCATAGTTGCCTGGCAGCACAAGAAAAACGGAAGAAAAAAAACGGGGCTCACAAGAGGCACAACAGAAAAGTGTTCGCCCTATTATCCGGAGATCTCGATCACCAGCCAATCATGCACACCTGCAAGCTCATGTATGTGGAAGAGGGCGGATAGCGCTTTCCTCCATGTGTTCCGCTGGCCTGAGATGCTGCAATTCAAAGGATGTGGTCAGCTGGCTTCACATGATGCTTGATAGCTGTCGTATGCTTGGGGGAAAAAGCTTGCTGGTGGGTGAGAATTGGCCAAGACCAAATTAGGGAGAAAAATGGAGGGAAAAAATCCCCCCAAAAAAACAACAAAGAGAGAGAGAGAGAGAAAAAAAAAAAACTTCTTATTGGCTTTCACAAAACAAAAGTTTTCATTTGGTGGCTGTGTGTAAACTTACTGCACTTCATGGTGATACGATGCGCCTCGAGGCTGTAACTATAGCATGTGCTACTCATTCCGAATCCCGTTTCTTACTTACTACACAAGTCATCTCAGGGTTGGACATATCAAGAGAAAATAAGGATGCTAGCCAGACTTGACTAACATCTTGATCTTGTAGCTGAAATATGGGCTAACAACTTGCTGACTTTTTGTTGAGGGCCAAAACACAATATGCGACATTAGAAGTGTTGTTACAACTAGTAAAGTCTAGTATAGTCTATATTTCTATATACATAATCTATACATAGCAACATAGCTACACTTTATTATGTTTGTTGTATGTATGTGTATGCCTGTTTTTATTTTCTACATAGTTTGCATGTGTCTTGGCATTCATTGTGGACAGCAAAGAAAGAATTTCATTGTACAGGGAAACTTGCTTTTCCTCACTGTGCACATGACAATAAACGCTTTGAATCCTGAATCTTTGAACAAGAGGATAATTATCATATGACTACCTCGCTATACAGTACATTACTTGCAGCTACCATTTTTGGCTGTCAGTTAGGTTTCCTGGAGGGCTGACCCCTGGAGAGAAACAGCTACGGAAGATTTTAAACCACTTAGTTTCGCTGCTGGGATGAGAATCAATCCGCTAACCAAAAATATCGTGCTAACATCAGTGCTCTGTCTTTTAAACTGGTTTTAAAAACATCATCTTTTCATAGCTACTCACCTACGCTGGTGGGAAAGATGTCCTCGTTGTTGATCTGCACTTCGATCCAGTCCATCAGCAGGTTCATGTACTGCGGCGCCGGCAGCGCTGTGGGCTTCTTGTACTTGTGCTCATCCTGCCAGCGATACTCGAACCGCGGGCCGCCTGACATCACCGGGCAGCTCTTTTCTGTGCAGAACTCGCACACGGTGCCATAGATCAGGTTGATGCGATTGAAGAAGTCCACCACGTGGACGGCCACCCAGTCGTTGGGGTCCTCACCAGGGGGCAGCTGCACGGCCGCCCGCAGGTCCACGCCCGAGCTGAGCGACGCCTGAGCCCGCTTGTGCAGCTCGAAGCGCTGTGTACCTGGCTCGAACTTGCGCTTGGGCCTGAATGTCTTGTCCTTGTTGAAGACTTGCTTGAGGGCGATGGACATGGTGAGGGATGGCCGAGGAAGAGAAGAGGTGGGGCCTCAGGAGGGGAAAGGGATGGAGGGATGAAAGGTGGGTGTGAGAAGACAAAGGGAGGATGAAGGTGACTCAGTGGACAGATGATGATGATGATTAGGACGACTGTTGGTTTCCTCAGCGAATGGTTGGCCTCTGCTTTAGAACATGATCGTCTGAGAGAAAGACATAAAAAAGACCTGTGATGTAAACAGATTGACATCTAAAACTATTAACAAAAATAATTTACACATTTAATTCACATACATGTTGCTTTTAAAGGACATCGATGCCTGAAAAGATCATTAAAAAAAAAGATTGCTTCAAACATCCTGTGTTCCCAATTTTTTTTTTTTACTCCAACGACTGTGTTAATGATTAATTCACTCATTTAGAGGCTACTGGACTTCTTCCTGCAGCCTGTTGGTAAACGTGAGGTCTCATTTACTCACCACCAAATGCTTTACATAAAATGTTATGTAAAAAAAAAAAAAAGGTTTATTTAGAGAATATATATTTACATTATAAACATTTTCAGAAAGTTTTTCCAGCTGAAAACTGGTACATGGACGTGCGTATACATGGAAACGCAGATAGCAATCTTCAAGATCCTGAAGCTCGTGACCAGAAAAGTGTTTTTAAAAAAAAAAAAAAAAAAAAAAAAAAAAGAAATGCCCCATATCACACGGGCGGCACATGAGACTTCACTGGAAATGATGATGTCCGTACTCCAGGATTCCCTCGTTTGTCTTACCTTTAAACAATCAACGTTTCCAGAAGGTTCTCTCAGTGCTCTAAAATCAGACTGCAGATTTCAACTTACGAAAGTTAAAGAAAAGCCAAAGAATTTTTTTTCTGTATGAACATTCCAGAGACAATAATCTCTTTGAGGTAAATCATCTTCAAGTGTGTGTGTGTGTGTGTGTGTGTGTGTGTGTGTGTGTGTTTTTTTTGCAGATCCGAGTGCATGAGCTTCAGGATAGATGAGCAAGAGTTTGTTTCAGCAAAGTCACTACAGCTAGTCAGTGTTTACAGGTTGAGTCTGAACACGACAGCTGTGTATTCTCACTAAAACTATAACCTTCGGGCATGATGAGGCAGGATGCGCACACACACACACACACACACACACACACACACACACACACACACACACACACACACACACACGGAACAAAGTTATGGGGGGGTCTTTTTTTAACTACTCGAGCCTTTGTGCTGATAGACATCAGTGTGATGGGGATGTGTCGCTGCACGCTTGGCCTCGCTGTGGTGAACTGACTCAAGAACAGCCAGAGAAACACTTATTTTAATCTGCAAATGCTTCGGTATTTTGCAGACATGGAGACAGCTTTACTTTATCAGATGTAAAAATATTTTTTTTTTCCATGCCTTTGATAATCAGTATAGGGGAACAAGGGTGCCAAAACATCCTAAAAGCCAATGCAGGGCCCTGTGTCTTAGATGGTACTATAGAAATTAGAATCGTTTAAAACATTAAAAGTGTAATGAGTGATGGATAATACACCTTATGGTATGCTATAATCGGAAAATAATCAATGATGGGGTGGTGTGATACAGCCAGATGCAGAGGAGAGTAGCTGTTACAACCCTCACGCTGATTATTTTCCAGTAACAGCATGAGAGAAATGAAATGAGATGTTATTTCTCTCATACCACCGCAACTTGTCAACAATTACAATTGTAACGTTGTTGACAGTTTTATTGTAACATTGATGGCAATTAGATTGTAAATGATACTGATGCGATTTTATTGTATTTTATTATTTTATTGCTGCTGACAATTTTATTCTAACATGTGCACTGTATCGTTGTTGATGCAATTTTACTGTAGCGTGGTTGCCACAATTAGGCTATATTGTAAAACTGCTGAGAAATTTGTTGTAATGTTTTGACATTTATTTTCTAATGTTGTTGACACAATAGGATATTAATGGTGTTGACAATTTTACTGATTTTATTGTAATTTTGTTGACACAATCAGGCTATATTGTAATATCGTTGAGAATTTTATTGTAACATTGTTGATGATTCTATAGAAACGTTGTTGACATGCTCTTTTTATCTGTTACGTTTAATGTTGTTGAACATCCATGAAATTAATTAGTTATCATTTACATTATATCAGCTATTCTCTTGCCAGCTTCTCTTCTTCTGTCTCTTGAAGGTAATAAGACCAAAAAAAAAAAAAAAAAAAAAAAAAAAAAAAAGACTTTCCTGCATTGGAATATGCAGCTGTTACAAAGCGCTGACACTGGCGACTCCTTCCATGATTGTTAAATAAACATCTCCATACAGAAAACCTGACCCAGTCCCTGTGTAAACTGTTACTATAGAAACAGTAACGTGTCAATAGGCACATTGTGGCACCACGGTTAAATGCCTGTTTTGGTGCCATTCCCAGCATTTACACTGCAACTTTCCCACAGTCGGGATGGCTTTCAATAACCACAACAAATCTCACTACAACCTCATTAACTATGATGACTGTTTTGGTTTCACTACAGGTAATTAGTAGACTCGTTCGTAGAGAAATCCCTTCATTCAAATCACCATGAGCAGCAAAAGCAAAAGCGGTGTGTTACTGGGAAGCGTGGTGCTGTTTCAGTGGAATTCCCCAAGCTGTCCGGTGTATTTTAACACACACACACACACACACACACACACACACACACACACACACACACCAGCCCAGGGTGTATAAAGTGAAAGATTATTCTTGTCGTTCTTTCTCAGAGCCACTATAAGCTAATGGCAGGGTGACAGCAGGTTAAATTTAACCCTTTTAAGACTTTTTTTTAGTTCCACCTTAAATGAAAAACTCTGCACCGTTGACACACTAAGCATGAAACGAAAAGTGGGTTTATTCTGTAACAAGACAACAATCCAAAACATAAAAATTAGTTTGATTAAAATTAGAAAAGCTTGACAGGAACGGCTAAAGCCCTGCCTCAGAAGCCCTGCCTCAGAAGCCCCGCCTCAGAAGCCCCGCCTCCCGCCCCACACTTGGCCATCTTAGACTACATTCTGTGAAGAGACTCTTAACAACCCTTTTTACCCAACAACCTTTTTCACTTAGCAAACTTTCTATAATGTACAAACTTTTTTTTTAACAAACAAACTTTACCAAACCAACATTTTGTTTTACACAACAAATATACTTATTCACCAAACTTTTGCCCCAAATCTACTACAAAACAACCTTTTTTACCCAAGAAACTTTTCAGCGAACAAACTTTTTTACCCAACAAACATTTCTGCCAAACTTTATCAAACAAACCTTTTAACCAAAAACTTTTACCAAACAGACCTTTTTTTTTTACCAGACCACTTTTTTAAACCAAAGTTAACAAACTTTAACAAACATTTTACCAAACAAACATTTTTACCTAAACAAACCTTCTTACCAAACCAACTTTTTTTGTTTTTTTTATTTTATCAAACAAACATTTTTAACATCAATAGCAAGATGTGCATGTTTTTCGATGGAAATGAAGTCTTTGTGAACACGGATGTATGCTAGTTACACTGGAGTGACAAAACAGAACTAACAAAAGAAATACCTCAAATCAATGCTTCAATAATTTCAAGGACGAGACAGAGCCAGCTGAAGCTCGCTGCGGTGCATTCTGTGTTTATTTCATCCTAAATGTCCAGAGTGGGTTGGGTTTTGATATTGAAACCTTCAGACTGGGGCGGGGTTTCATATGTTCAAAAATAAGCCCAGGCCTTGCATGTATATAAACCCAACCTGCTAGTAATACTACACTAAAAGTCAAAGCTAATCACAAATACATTCCTATTAGATGTTTCCAAAATTTGTAAAATCCATTAAAAAAAAAAAAAAAAGTAGCCAGTCATGCTGAATTTCGATTTGCGTACACGGTCTGAACACACTGCGACGGCGTGAACTGGATATTTTGCTGATTGACAGTGACTTCGTGGCATGTGAAAGCACTAATAACTGTGTAATTACAATAATTCGGTTTTAGTTCAGCAGTTTTAGTTACATGTAGTCGCAGGTACCATTTAAATTATATGCAATCTAAACAATAGTTAAAAGTGCAATTATTTTTGATCTCAGTACAAATTCACAACATATATCTTGATATTTAGATTTGTAAAACAAGTCACTACAGCAGAATCTTAAACGCTGAGCTAAATTTGTTGAAGTCTTGTAAACTTTTAAAAGTTTTTTTTTTAAAACTATATTCTTATTAACTAAAACGCTATCCTTAGGCTACTGATTACTGGCTCTGCACCTCGCCAATCGAAGCCTCTTTAAAGGTTTACATGCCCTAAACGCACCTCTGTGATGTAAATAGCTGAAGATCGGAGTTTGGAGCGACATGAAGGTCTTCTTTCGCACTCTAACGCAAAAAAGATTAACACATTAAATGGCACTTTCAGTTGTCGCATATTTCTGCTCGTCTTTCGGGTCTTGACCCCAACCGTGCTCGTACTTTTCTCGTCTAACTGGGTTGGTTGTTTCGCTGAAAAATCCTTTGTGGTCCACATAAGTTCAGTAAGTGTTAAGATATTCACGACACACACACACACACACACCCACCCACCCACCCACCCACAACATGCCCCTGGCAACATAAGGAACTTCAATCAGTTTGTAAAAGACGCGAATTTGTTCTAAAGGTTAACATGCGGGTTGATAACGGCGGGTCGTCGTGCGGCTTTCTGCGCTTTGATCACTATGCAGGAATGTGACAGGGCGGGATGCGAAGCTGTAAAACTTCCACGACTAAAAGATGAGACCCCTGCAGTGGCCCCTAAATCATACTCCGACTCCGATTTCTATTTTTCTGCCTTATTAACTTCACGAGAGAGAGAAAAAAAATAGAGGAACGACTGTTTATAACTATTATGTGATACCTTGTTTCCAGGATGCTTCACAACACTAAACCTAACTATAAACGGACAAAAAATATATTTTTCTTTAATGAATTAAAAAAAAAAAAAAAAAAAAAAAAGTTACCAGCTAATTGCTGCGGTCTAAGAGGAATAAAACACTTGGAGACATGCTGTATGAGGTGGTAACTCAACAAGAAAGGAATATAAAATGGGTTAAGATCACATGTTTCAGCAGATAGTTTTGTCATTGAGTACTCATAAAAAAAACAGTAATCAATTACTTGATATTTAACACAAATGTCTAATAAAAGAAACATTTAAAATATTACATTTTAAATCTAAATGATAAATGAAATATAAATATTAAACATAAATATTAAATATTATTTACAATGAAATATTTTATCGAAATATTTTATCGAAATAGATATAAAAGTGATATTTCATTTATCTGAATTTCCTGCATTCATCTAACTGCATTTTTTTTTTCTTCTAAATCTCAAATGCTGTTCTAATAGACATAACACACTACGCAGGATCTACAGCAGCATGACCATAACAGTGAACATAACAGTGAACATAACAGTGAACATAACAGTGAACATAACAGTGAAGCCATGTGGGATTTGGCCTCACTTTAATTGTAAGAAATGTAAAATCTCACAAATAAGCCTAGGCATTAAGATTGAGATGTGTTTTGTGCGTCATTGCTGAATCACAGTGCACCTCTGAATCAAATCGTTTCCTCAGCCATAACCATGTGATTTGTTTAATCGCAGCGTTAAGTCCACCGTGGTTCAGCGTTAAGGCTTTAAGATGGAGGGCATGATCGTGCTGGGTGGCGGTGGAGGCTCTCGCTGTGGGAATGTGGGCTTTAAACATGCACGCTGCGTCTGTTTAACGCCCGAGCCTCAGCTTTCAGAGGGCTTTATGAGGACCACACAGAGGGCCGGTTGATCCGACATCAGCTGTGCATCTCTGTGTGTGTGTGTGTGTGTGTGTGTGTGTGTTTTTCAGGCTTGTGACCATGGAACAGTTTGCCAAACGACTCTGGGTTCAGATCAGCTTGTAAACACGTGGCTTTGATTCTCTTTTCTCAGACACTGTTCTTTTCAATCGAAAGCAATTCATGAGCAAAGAATAAATAATCCATAACGATTTAGCTTATTCACTACAAAAAAAAAAAAAAAAAATCATTAAAAAAAATCCAACATCATTTCTTGTTGCTAAATGTCGGTGTCATGTCAAAGCTCTGAACCTATATTTACAAGCCTAATTTTAGTTTCAGTTTCAAAGGAAGCAATCATTTATATTTCGTGATGCCACGAAACGGAAAACACACCGGCCAAACACACTTACTCTTGTAAGACATGGTGCATGGCCAAGAACTTAGAACTGAAAGGCTAAATAAATGCTCTGGGATAAGGTATGGACAGGACGAAGCTGACTTTGCATCAGTACTCATGACCTGTGTGCCTCAAGATGGCCGAGACAGAGATGTGCTAAGCTTCGTCGGAAGAAGAGGAACGTTCTTGGTGTTTCAGGACAGTACGTATTTGCAGGATGTCCATCAAACAAGGTCGGTGGAGTGTGTGAGGACGTTACAGGTTTTTGGGTCACTAGAGCTGCTATGGAGCAGAAACAGGCCAAAGCTTGATTTACAAATGGGACAGGAAGAAAAACACGACACGGCTGTGCGGTTGTATGAAAGAGAATCAATGACAGGGCAGAGTGATGTTTATCATTTTCAGAAGTGTTTTATTCCTCTTATACCACAGCAAATAAACATTTAAAGGGCAAGCTGTTCAGGGTGGATTTTTCCATTATTATGGTTTTATATTGTTTTTAATCTGAAATTCTGGGGGTCCTTGAGCTACAGAAAACCCACAGAGGGACTCTCATGCCCAAGTCAGGGTACAGAGAGTCAGATTAAATGATCACAGGGCTGTGTGGGCTGCAATGGATTAAACCTGCTCTGTAAATAAAAAGCTTTACACACACACACACACACACACACACACACACACACACACACACACACACACACACACACACGTGCCCTGGCCTCATCCCAGAGCTGCACCCAGCAACAAAAGCCCCATCGTGAGATTTCACACAGATGGAAAAAAAAATAATAAAAAATGCAGTGAGCTGCCTGGTGAATAAACAGTACTGTACTGATGCCAAGCCACGGCGTTTCCGTATGGATGGGTTTTTACAGGCTGTTGTTCAGGGAAACACCAGGCTGCTTACTTACTGCTATGAGTAAAAGCAATAAAACGAGTAGTGACACAACGGTGAAAGAAAAAACCGCGGCTCACTTTACGTTTATGAGCCGTTTCGGTCGCTTAAAGGCACAGGCGAGTTCACGACTGTAAATCTGGCTCCAGCAATCAAAGCTGTCAATGTTTAACTCAAGCTCCCTGCCCTTCCTTTTAAAGATCTGTGAATTCCTGCAGCATGAATCAGTGTGGTCTCAGACAGGAAGAAGTGATTACTGTACAGTTTGAAGTTTTGTATCCGTTTGATAGAATATCACTCAAAACGATGACGCGTGTTCATGTTAGTCATAATCTGCTCACTCGCATGTCTAAAATCTCAGTGATTACTGTAATTATTTCACTTCGCTGCATTTCTGTTGTCACAAATAACCTACAAGGCTGGACAATGTTCGGGCGCCAAAACGCAAATCAGACGATAAATTATTAATTTGGCCCTAGATATTAAAATGAAACAGATAAAAAGCTCTCGCTAGCACAGATGGTGACACATAGCCACTGATTTGTCCCTCTTTTTATAGTGAAGCTTACTTATTTACAGAATAACACTTGGAGATGTGCTCTTACAGGAAAACAATCAACAACAGGGTGGTATGATGTTTCCCACCATTACAGAGTTACTCTTATCATCTTGAAGTTGATTATTTTCCAGTAACAGCACAGCCCAACGTGTTTTATTCCTCTTATACCACAGCAATTTCCCAGCGATTACAATATCAATCAATAATGAGTCAAAACATATTTCTACTCTAAATACGATACTAAAAATATCAGGATTTCCAAAACTACAGTAGAACCAACAGCAGAAAAATCTCTAATATCATGGTATTTATCAAACAGATAAAAATAATATCTGAAGTGGACAAACACTAATTATATGCTGGTCAAAGAACGAGTCGGCTCCTTGAACCGGCTCTTTTAGGTGAACTTTAAGAGTCGACACGCACATAGGAACTCCCATGGAAATGTAATATTTCATGAAATAATCTCAGTTGGGAATGGTTAAGAAAAAACAACAATCACTGGTCAAAATATGGCTTTGGGAAGTCGTTTGGAAAGAGTCGACTCGTATTGGTGAGCTGAGACAAATGAACCGACTCACTGAAAAGAGTCGGAATTGCAATCACTCGAACAATAAGCATGGTTCAGTCCGGTGTTATGAAGGGGCGTGGCTTCTGAGTTTGGGAGGATTGCAAACACACATAATCGGGTTTTAATTTAATAAAACATAGGTCATTAAAATTAAAACTCATTTTAAATACTGGGGTGTGCTAAATAGCGTGTAATGTGTTTGGGACACACCTTACAGTTTATAGGTTACTGCTCCATTCATAAGTCCTGCACAGCAGCTGAGTCCAAAATCGCGTCCTAATGGACATATAGTGCCCTAAAAAGGGTGGACAAGGTATAAGATCAAACCCTATGTAGTGCACACATCCAGGGAGTGTGGAAACATTTGGGATTCAGCCAAGCTCATTAGCAGCACATTGAACTGCTACAATGTTAATTAGAGCTCACAGATTTTATTACTGTTGTGTTGAAACTTGATAAGGAAGCACTTTAAGTCAGGTTCTGTTTACTTTACAGTGTTGAAAATGAGAAAATAATATTAATTATTAATAATATTTTTTTTTAAAAATGACAACGTGTTGCGTAATATAGCGTAGTAATGCAGCCCCTTTAAATAACGCCTCACACCCCTTAAAAACACTAAATATCTTATTTCCTAGCAGCCTAAAGATACTTTTATCAAACAGGGCATCTAAAACATCACATAAAATGAGCTATTTTTAGAAACATGACGCCTCAGAAGGCTAGCAAAAGCAAAGCACAACACAGGCACGTTTACTGAACAGCCACATAAACACCTCCAACTAGCACTGCACACAGCACACTGCGCAAAATACTAACATTTTAAAACTACTAACCGACAAAAACAGCGTTTAATCTTCTTAGTTACCTTTCCTGTACTTTATCCACCACTTTTATTTCAGTCCCGTGTGATAATCCCTCTCGCCTGGTGAATCCCGCTTTGCCGTCTGCGCCACCACTCACAGAGCACACAGGCTGCGGGCCGCATGCATACTAGCCTCCTAAATAGTAAAGTCACAATAGTGCAGCCCCTAGCGGCGGTGACATACTATTCAGTACGGTAGTATGGACGTATCCATGGGAACCAATGGCATACCGTGAGACGTTTTTTTGTAGCCAGTACTGCGCATGCGCTGTACAGCGTAGCAATTAGTGGTCGTTTTTTTGGGCACTTACAGCGCCATCTTGTGGACATTCAGAGATTATATACACAGACAGTATGTTAAATATTTTTTTATATTTAGTACATTATTAAATTATTAGGTTGAAAAATAACATTATGCGTACTTATGCTTATTGTGTGTAATAGTTAAAAAATACAAATAAAATGTACGAATATTTACTTTGATGAAAGAAATAATGATTCTCAATTTCTCTCATTTAAATAAAGCATTCTTTATTATTATTATTATTATTATTATTATTATTATTATTATTATTACTATTATTATTATTATTATAACCCATTACGGAAGAATGCAATATTTTTTCTCTGTTTTTATACTTATTGTCTCTTTAGTTGTTGTTATTGTATTTTGTAAAGTAATAACATTAAATAACAATAATAATAATAATAATAATAATAATAATTTTTTATGTCACTAATTCAAAGCTATCATCATGCATAAGATTCATTTTTGTTAAAATCACAGCCAAACCCAACAAAAATACACACCACCCAGCAGCAGGAAAATCAAGAAGGCTGGATCAGAAAATCAAGTGTGTTCGAGAAATGAGATGGAAGACTCCAGAGTCTAGAAAGCAGGATTCAGAAAGCCACACACATCCTCCCACCAGGAGGAGGAGGAGGAGGTGGAGGTGGTGAGGGGATAAAGGATGAGCAGCTGAGGAACTCACAAAGCAAAAAAGAGGAGGAAGACGACAGGAGACAGGGAGTGAAGTAGAGGGGTGGCATGAGGCATGGTGGATCTGTTCGAGACAGATGAGGTCAGGGGAAATGAGGGGCAGAGCGAGAGCGTGTGAGAGGAAAAGGATGGAGTGTCTTGGAGAGACTGTGGTGGAGAGGAAGGAATGAAGAATGACAAAAGGAACATGTGACTCCATGACAGGAAGGAGATGAGCTGACTGTCCATAAAACCCATTAATCTGATGTATAGGTGTGTGTTGCGATGTTTTATTTTAGATCAGACAGAGAGGCCATGCCTTTGTCATCATTACTGATGCAATGTAACTTCTATAAAAGTGCAGACTGCTTGAAATCTCCTGAAATACAACTAGTTTGCAAGTACATGATAGACAGAGCGCACAGTTCTTTTCTTTAATTCACTTAAAGAAAGGTATTAAAGGGTGTGTCATTCATAACCAGGCCAGTCTGAACATGAACTGTACTTCTGCAGAGTGAAGACAAAGCAGTCATCACCTGAGGTTTGGTGCGGCCATGTCTCTCTCTCTCTCTCTCTCACACACACACACACACACACACACACACACACACACACACACACACACACACACACACACACACATACGCTGTGAACTTCTCTTTTGTTAGCAATAGGTTTTGTGATGATGGTTTGAAATAAAAAGTCCTGACAGAGAGCTTAATGATGTGGTGGTGAAAGAGCTACCTTGCCTTGTGAAACATGTTTTAGTATTAGTTTGACCAAAATGATCAATTCCAAATTTTCTACTGTTGATTAGCCCAGACATGTTCAGTGGCTGCCATTTGCTTCTTGTACTACAATGCCCAAATTCCTTCAGTTCTTCAGTGTTTACACAGCCTTACTGTAACCTATAAACATGTATAAAATGTCCATAATTGTTCTTTAGTACAATCTGGTGTCATTTCATCCCCTAGGTGCTGATACTTGAAGGGGAAACTGTAGCAGAAAAGCTGAAATGCGGGTGAGAACGGCGGAAAATTCAATTAATTTTACCACGAACAGCCTCAAGATGACACCAGCTAACAGCTGACCAAATTTTCCGAGGTTAATGAATTGAAAGGCCACCAATACAAAGACGAGGCAAAGCGATAGTAACCGCTACCAAAAGCAAAAGCATGTCTTACACATAAAAAGCGTCCTTTCCCCTTTATTTTATTTGTTTTTACCACTGCATCGCTGTAGCATGGGGTCAAAATAGATAAATGCTACAGCTAAACCGGAAAAGGTGCTTCAGTATGTAAATAAGGACAAATTTGTTTATTTATTTTACAAATTGAAGTTACGTAGTTTAATGTATTGAAAATAAGCATAAAATATATGAATATTCAGACTTGTACATGTATATGCCCAAAAGTGTGTGTAAGCCTGAGCATCACAACCATGTGTTTGTTGAACATCTCATTCCCGATGTAGTCTCCTCTTTGCTGTTATAATAGCTTCCACTCTTCTGCGAAGGCTTTCCACTAGATGTTGGAGCGTGGCTGTGGGGATTTGTGTTCATTCAGCTACAAGAGCATTAGTGAGGTCAGGTGCTGATGTTGGATGAGGAGGTCTGGGGTGCAGTCGGTGTTCCAGTTCATCCCAAAGGTGTTCAGTGGGGTTGAGGTCAGGGCTCTGTGCAGGACACTCGAGTTCTTCCAGTCCAACCTTCACACACCGTGTCTTCATGGAGCTTTGTTTGTGCACAGGGGCATCGTCATGCTGGAACAGGTTTGAGCCTCTTAGTTCCAGTGAAGGGAAACTGTAACGCTACAGCATACAAACACATTCTGTACAAGTGTGTGCTTCCAACTTTGTGGCAACAGTTTGTGGAAGAACCACATATGGGTGTGATGGTCAGGTGTCCACAAAGTTTTGGTCATATACAGTAGTGTATTTATAGGAATCATTTTGCAACAGTGCAACACTAAAAGCATGTCTGTAAAGCAAAAAAAAAAATTGTGTAGATTTGATGCTTTTCACTAAATCGCTCTTTTAAGAACAATTTCTCTCTTTTCCATAACAGGAGGAAAAACACGAAGATGCGAGCACAGAATAAATCTTAAGCATGTTGTATTGAGTCAGTCCACACAAGAGATTGCACAGAGACTGTAAGGCAGCTGTGATTCAAACGACATCTCCTAACCAAAGATCAAGTATATGTGTATATGGCTTTCATTCGGTTAAACATTAAGGAACAATAACCATAAATGATTAGCTGTAAAACATCAGAAGCACAGGTAAAGCCCTTGGAAATGCAATGTAGCGTGTTCCAGTTTGCTCAGAGAACAAGTGGTGTTTCTGAAAACGTCTGTGAATCATCTGTTCCTGTGAAAAAAAAAAAAAATCATGATGTTTATTAATAAGTGTTCATATGAGCCAGGAGAGCCAGAAGGTTCGTCGCTACAGTCCACCATTTTACAAACGATATATTGAGGAGAGAAAAACAAACACCTGCATACTTTTGTATGAATCAGGACTCATCACAAATATCAGCATTTTCACGGAATCTTTAAGTGTTTTCCAGCATATGAGATATCAACGTATAAAGGTCAAGTATTATATCTCAGAAAAAAACAGCAACTGGATGAGAAAATCATATTTAATCACACTCCAACAGGATTGCACCTCATTTTAAAGGAGCGGTTTGTAACATTTTAGCGCCATCACCTGCCCGAGAGGAGAGCGGCAATTTTCAAAAACACAACAAGCTTTTCCCTCCGTCCATCCAACCTCATCGCCTGTCCGTCAAATGTCCTACGATTTGCCTTTTATGGAAAAAGCTAAATATTTCATCTACTCAGCTGTGATGCTACGTTATTTTCAGGGCCGGAAAAATATAAAACAGAAGCTTGAAACAAACCAATTATCCAGAATTATTAAACGGTAATATTATGAATAATAGTCTTTTCTGCGGTGTCTTTACGGTTGTAAAACTATTACAGGTCTAGAAATATGCTAAAAAAATTACAAACCGCTCCTTTAAAGACGTGTTATCTGTTTCACTCACTTGATTATTTAATCCATATCAGATATTTATATGCAGATTCTTCAACAGAGGTTAGTAGACAAGGTTCATATTGCACTATACGTGCACAAACTGTCGAAGTTAAACTGAAACTGTGCAGAAAAAAAAACCAAAACAACAAAAAAAAAAACTCATTTGTTGAATGTTTTGTGGAAACTATATGAACAATCCAGCACTATAACCTATTTAAATTGAACATGTAATATTATATATTATATATTATAGAACAAAGAAAGCAGCATAGTATTTGGAAAACAACACGAAGCAAAGCAGACAGGCCGGTCGAGTAATTTTGTAGCCGAGTACTCTGAGATGTAAAGGAATGGATTATTTAAAGTCAAATGTGTACAGCGCTCCAAAAAAAAAAAAAAAAAACCTCTGGGACTTTCTTTAATGCGAGATGTGCTAAGCAGAGTCAGGCGGTGGCGGCTTTAAAAAAAAAACAAAAAAACAAACAAACAAACAAAAAAACCCTCAAATACTACTGAATTTTTTTGTACATGTTTGCATCCTCCATGATTTTTGAAAAATCTGTATGAATAGAAAAAAAAATGACAGAATATTAGAAAGGAAATGTGGATATATCCTGGAACATGGTAACACCAAATCTACGAAATAAAGCAAAATGAACAGAAAAAAAAATAAAAAATATATATATATATATAAAGAAAATATGATTTCTGTTTCCAGGTTTGATCTGAAGTAGATAAAGTGCAAGTTATCCACTAGCTGATTTTTTCACTATTAAAATCTTAACATTGACTATTTGACCATTTATATTACTTGTAATAATTAAGGACTAATGAAGGATAACAGTCCTTTTACAAAATAAGTAGAAATGAGAGCAAACAGCATTTTTAATCACTTTCTAATTTTTTAATATTTCACCAGATTTATAAAGGGATAAATCTGGCACGTCACTGCAAGCATTTTTTTTGTTACTCAAATTTTCCAGCCTTTCTTTCCTCTTTGCAAAAGTGCTGTTTTTGACCCTTTTGGTGACGTTAAGTATATACTTGTCAGATGTTAGCGGTCTAACTGTGTCTGAGTCGAACATATTCTGATAGACTTTATTTCACATTAATGGCCTCAAAACATTCTCCATTCACGGTCACAGACAGCAAACGCTGCATTTATCAAACGGAAAAATCGAGTCGAGGCGAGAGCACTGGCAAACGTTACTGCCGTTAGGGGAAGGGGGCGGAGGTTCCGGCGTGTCAGTTAATATCAGAGAGCTCTAAACATCTCATTTGCTGCAAAAAGAAGACTGCTCTTTTAGCATATTTCTGAGAGGTAACTCGTAGAGAGGTAACGCGTGCTCTGACATTGAAATGTGGAGCTCCGACGCAATATGCGTGAAGATTGACAGGTCTGCCACGGCAAGTAAAGTCACTATTCTTGTGTTACGTTCAAGGAGATAAAAAATAACAGCACAAAGACAGCTGTTTTCTATCTTCAGCAACGTAACGTGCCTAATTTTAACAAAAATGAACATAGAATCAGATATAAAAAATAAATTAATACCGTAAACCATAAAAATAGATCTGGCCATTATGGGGGG
>CM041001.1:3677492-3688496 GCA_022985145.1 Pangasius djambal | reverse complement strand
CATCTTTGGGCAATCCTCCAGGAGGCTTGGAGTAATATATCAAGTCAATGTTTGAATAAACTGACTGCTCGGATGCCTAGTGTTGTCCCTTATTATCAATGCAAAATGGTCACTAACTAAAGAGGATTTATGCTGATATTGCCCAAAAACCCTATTTTGTTCAGGCGTTTCCAAACTTTTGGAGGGCAGTGTACATATAGTAATATTTATTTTACAGTAATATGCCATTCTTAAAAAAACAGTTTTGCACTGTATTTAAAAATACAGTACATTGTGCTATTATTGTAAATAATCAGTAACAATATGAATGCTGTAAATAATAATTAAAAAAAAAAACTCAACTCTGCTATGACTGGGATTACTGGATTTTTTTGGTTGTAATTTTAAGGGACGTTGTTTGCAGAGCACTCGTTTAAGCACTCACATTTGTGCTTGTGCAATCTATAGGCTGCTATGAGGCTGATGACTGGTCTGGAGAAAAACGTTAATGACTAGCTTTCTGCCCTTCTGTCTTTTTTTCTGTCCATTCTCCTCTTTCCTTTGCGGCCCTGACAGTCGCACATCACAGTCCACGATCCGGCTCGTAATGACAGAGTGCGCTCGTCACGGCTTTGCCTGCTCTTGTTTGGTACGACGTTGTGTGTTATCACGCAGCGAAAAATACATGTTGCGATACCTGAAATGCTGCGATACGGGCAATTTACTGTCTTTCCCACTAAGAGCAAACAATTCCAACCCTGCTACCTGTGTAACACAGCCGAGAGGCTGGACGACGTGGTGATATGATATGATGCTGATGTCACGATTTATATCACGACACTGTTGAATTCTCGATTCTGATTGGTCGGAAGGTGCTGGGTAATTTTCCATAACAGCGGCTCTGTGAATAGTTCCCACAAATCACAGGTTTATATTAATGTGCATATTAATTGTTGTAATATGTTATCGTTGCTATAGTAACAGCTCATTCACATGTTGCTATTTAACAAACAAAAACGTATAGTTGTTGATATGGTGAACTTTTCTGTAAGGAGATTTAAGGAAGGAGTCTCCAGTGTCAGTGTTTTGTAACAGTCAGAGGTAAAGCCATAACTTTAAGTTTTCCGCGACACGACTTCTCTGTGACGTGACAAGCTGCGAGTTTTTGTCTAATTATCTTCCTGAGACAGGAAAAACGAGAAGCTGGTGAAGGTGTCTGTTTACAGCTTGAACTTGTTTCATAGACATTCCACAACAGTAAACTTAACTATAAATGGATAAAAAAGTATGGCATTTTCATTAAGAAATAAAAAAGAATCGTATTGCTTGGCAAATTGCTGAGGTACAAGAGGAGTACAACATATTGTTATTGGAAAATAATCAACTTTGGAGTGGTAACAGTAACTCTGCTTTGCGTCATGGATTACTTTCCTATAACAGCACACCCCCAAGTGTTTCATTCCTTCCATATTATAGCACAGCGCGCTTTTCTGAAAGAAGGCGTCCAGTACTACAGTAACAAGTAGCTGACTGGACGCAAAATCTATTTCTGTACCATTTGCTTCACTGTTCCTCAGCCCCAGTTTCATTGTTAAGTAAATTTTTTTTAAAAATATAATAAATATTATTTAACTAGATTATATATTTCAGTCTTTTAGATCTATGTGGTTAATAATTTTATTTTTTTCGGTTTGCGATTCTTTCCAAAAAACATCCCTTGGAAATGAAAAGTCTTTCGAATGACCTGCAAGGCACTAGCCAGGGATTTTGAGTCTCCTCTAGAGATGCACATTTTGCTCATTTTGACAGCTTGTATATTTCATCGTCGCACTGTATTTCTTCCCCTCAGGTTTCTCAACCTTTCTGCTTGTCCCTGTACTTTTTCATGTTCACTAGCTAGTGGTTTGACTTTAACCTTAGATGAGTCGTCTGACGGTTGTGTGTCATCTGTGAAGTGTTTGCAGACTGTGCGTTCAATGCCGCTGTGACTAATCAGCACATTTTAAAAATGAAGATTTAGTGTAAATTTCTGGAAGAATTGTGTACTCATTTGTATATTATCTCCTCTTCCTAAATTTCCACTCCATAAATCCTGCTTTGGTAATCAGTTTTCCTTTTTATTTTTATTTTTTGATGCCTTGATGCTGAAGTCTCTGAAGTCAAAGTGCCATAAATCAGTCAGCCAACGCCTGTGGGCAAGCTCATGAAGACGACACTGAGTTCCTTTTTTCAAATGCGTCTTTCAGGGCAGAAATGGCTTTGCTGAGTTCCTTATCCATAATAGACTGAAGTCGAGGCATTTAAACAAGACAATAGTGATGCTGTCTTTCTTCTCTGTATGAAATGTGCAACACTTTGAGAGACACAGATTGTCTGTAATGACAGGTTATTCTGCAATCATGCCCTTAATGACGAGGTGTTTTAGGCTTTACGTTCCTCCCAGTGGCCTGACCTGAACACACACACACACACACTCGCACACGCACAAACACGCTCATCCGCACTGCAAATGAGTGAATGGACAGGGCAAATGAGATCAGCACAGGCCCAGGCCAAGAGGGGCTGATGTCATTGGAGCTGATAACAGCTTTCAGATGTGCGTTTGCGCACTGCGGCCAACACAACGACGACTTCTTCCATTACACATCGCACAGGCATCGGCCTGCCTGCCAAATAGTCTCCCAGTGATGTCACGCCGGAGCGCGTGGGCTTCGAAAGGGACAGCGTCAAACAGCGTCCACTCGTGCCAGGGTGTCATTCTCTGGGTGTGTTACACACTCACACACACACACACACACACACACACACACACACAAACCACACACACACACACACTTCTGACAGACCTCTTTATGCACACTGCAATCACAAGGTAAAAAACAAACATTACAGGATTATACGACTTCAGATCAACACTTTCTGGCTTTTCTGTTGTTCTCGATTTAACGTGAGGTATCGTAAACATGCCGCTGTTTATACATGACTCAGCTCTAGTATAAGCTCGACAGCTGACACGTCCTCAGCTATTAATTCTCTCTGATTAAACTTTACGTGTCCGTACGGGCTGCATCCTGTCCCTCGTTAATTGGTCCTCATTTCGCCTGGGTGCTCGCGCTCTCCGTCCAGTTAAGGTTACCCTTGGAAACTGAGAAAATATTTGGGTAAACCCAATACGGCGCTCGGGCTTGCATTAAAGCTCCTCGCGCTCCGCTAAAGGCCAAACTCCCTCTTTAAAAACGTGATGTAATTGCTGGAGACTTGATTTAATCAATGCTGCGAAAACAAACTGAGAGGATGATGGGTGTCACAGGCGCACAGGGCTCGCGTTACAAAGCGGTCCCGATTAAAGCGTGTTTATTTAGCCGATGCTTAAAAGCCCTTTGTCCTGTTAATGCCACTGGGACATGAACTTGTCTCGCTTAAGCTGTGTGTCAAAGAGTGTGATAAACTCTCAGGGAACTAGCCAATAATGTGCGATTAGTCACACACGAATCTGGACGTGGTAAAAGGTCGAATATGACAGAGGAGTGTGTTTTATGAGGCTTGATTTGGTGGAGCACGCTGTTGCATTGATTTGTACTTTTGTTTTGTTAGGCCTAGAACGAAGGGAATACCAATTCTTTAATGATAAAGCCACAATTCATGGTAATATATGATGCTGCATTATTTATCCTGGCTTTTCACGGTCCTGAGGGTGGACGCTTTATTATCCAGATCTCTGGATGTTTAGTGATGCCAATGTGTCTTTTTTGAACTATGAGTAAACGAGTATGTTAATCTAAAAGATTTGTTCAACCAGCTTTGTAGATGTGCTCCTGAAAAAACTTTTAGCACTAACTCAAACCTCCTGCATCGACTGAACTCGAGCAGAGATCCACTACACATGCCTGTTTAACACAGTACATATTTCAGTACTTACTGTTGAGTCAGTCTAAAAAAGAAACATGAGAAACAGTAACGGCACAGAAATGAACAATGCAGAAGTAAAAAAAAAAATGACAAAAAGAACTGAAGTGCCTAAACTGCAGACTGTAGATCATAAATCATAAAATCAGAGTCAGTGTCAGTATCAGGATCAGTATCAGAGTCAGTGTCAGTATCAGGATCAGTATCAGAGTCAGTGTCAGAATCAGAGTCAATGTCAGAATCATATAAGAATCAGAGTCAGTGTCAGAATCAGAGTCAGAATCAGTGTCAGAAACAGAGTCAGTGTAAGAATCAGAGTCAGTATCAGTGTCAGAATCAGAGTCAGTAACAGTGTCAGAATCAGAATCAGTGTCAGAATCAGAGTCAGTATCAGGATCAGTGTCAGAATCAGAGTCAGTATCAGTATCAGAATCAGACTCAGAGACAGTGTCAGAATCAGAGTCAGTATCAGAATCAGAATCAGAGTCAGTGTCAGAATGAGACTCAGTAACAGAGTCAGAATCGGTGTCAGTGTCAGAATAAGAGTCAGAACCTTTCATTCACAAAGTGTACGGGGAATTCATCTTGATGTTCATATCAACAGTAGAGAACACAATTCACACAATATACAATAATTTACAGTAAACATCAGCAGTTATTTATTTATTTATTTTTATTATTATTTATACCTGTATGCATTTTTTGGAGTTGGATAGCCGCTGGTTAACAGCAAAACATCTAAGTAATAAAACATTGGTGACAAATGTATCAACAGATTAATGTTAACAATCACTGAGTAAAACATTTGAATCCTTTTAGCACTGAACAGCTCAAATCACTCAAATAAAGAATCGTTTTGCACATCACCAGTACGCTTGTTGTCACTGATGGACAGCAGAAAGCAACAAAAACTGCACATCAGCTGCTGGCACGTGAAGTCACCTGACCTGTTAAAGGCGGGGCTTTTGGGCTTAACTGCCAGTGTGGATAATGAGTGGGAGGAGTGCAGGCGCATTGTAGAGCCATTGTTACAGCCTGTCATGGTGGTAAATACACCACCCCACCCCTAATCTGGCTTTGTGTTAACGCCACGGGACGAGCTTGACAGTTATGATTTTCCATTTCTAAAGCCTGCATTTGTTAAACAAAAGATGAATGACAAAGAGAAATGTTTATAAAATTCCCTTTCTCTTGATCCATGCAAATAAAATGAATCCTACAGGTTTGTCAGGTTGAGGAGCAGTCATGCAGATCACTCACTGAATTTACACCCGAGTGCAAAAGTTTACATCCCCTTAGGACCAAATGACAGAAATGTCATTCATTTGACACCGGGGCATGTGATGTTTTAGGTTGCACAGACAATCCTTTGTAAGTATTATTCGGGGAAAATTATATTGGCTCAGATGTTTGCATCTTCCTTTTGGAAAGTTCTCTAAGAACTTCCTGTTTTTGGTTCTTAAATTATTGTTCTGTTGTTTTTTTTTTGCTTTTTGTTTTGAATTGTTGTCTTGTTCCAGATAAAGTCACGTAATTTTAACTTTGTAGAATTTTTGAAAGTTGTATATAAATTGGAAAATAGAAAAATAGATAGTTGAAAGTTTCAGGGTTTTTTTCCACACAGAAAACTGATACTAAAAAAGAATAATTAGGATCAACCTTTCTTTCATTAAATGCCATTTTTTTTAAATGTAAAAAAAGAAATAAATATAAATATAAATCAGTTTATTCTTCTTTTTTTTTTTTTTTTTTTTTTTTTTTTTTTTTTTTTTTTTTTTATATAAAAAAAAAATCTATATAAAAAAAGAAACTACTTAGACAAGCATACTGCGCTAAATGGGTTTATGCGGATTAGTTCTGACCATTCATGTCTTTTTTTTTGTTTTTATATACGCAAAAAATGCAACACCTTACACCAGCATGTTTTCCTAAACTGATTTACAAGGATTAGTTCTGGTCAGCCAGCATGATAAAACCTTGCTGGTAAAGCTGGTCTTGCTGGTGTAAGCTGGTTTTGAACTATCCAGTAACTGCATGGAAACAATGCTAAATGAGGAAGATAATACCAATTATTCGGTTATGGAGTGGAAGCGTGGAAACACCCAGTTTCTTGGAGTTTATGGAGTTTAAAGTTTGTGAACCCTTTACAATTTTTCTGTATTTCTGCATGAATTTGATCTGAAATGTGATTTGATCTTTATCTAAGTCCTAAAACTAGATAACGAGAACCCAATTAAACAAATGCCACAAAAACATTATAGTGTTTACATTGATTTATTGAGGAAAATGTAGATATTGTGGAGGAGATTTTCCATTCTAACCCGCTGTTCTGAGTACTGTTACGCTAAATCTGGGTATCTGTCATCAATCTATCAGTCATCAAGCACAGTTATAGATTTATATGACACTTTAGTTGGACACTGTTTTCTATGATAATGTTATAAATATGTAACATATTGCTCTATATTTATATGTGTGTGTGTGCGGGTGTGTGTGTGGGTTGCGTCTTGTATGCTGTTGCATGTATGTAGCGCTAATTAGCCAAATCAAATTTCTGAAAGAGAAAGGAAGAGAAGTCTGATGTCTATCTAGCGCTTGTTTGGAGACATATTTATTGTCTTTATAACGAAACAGGGCAATGTGGGTGACCTTGATTTATCCTCGCCTTTCCTTTCAGGTTGTTTTTGATAGGCTAATGTGTTTTAGCACGACCGATCGGATCAGATTATAGATTAGAGCAGCTTAGCTGTTGCCTCGACAGGCCGACGTCCTCATTGTCCTGTCATTCATTCGCTCTGCTTCGCTTTTCACAGCCGTGCCGATCCATTTCCTGTAATCCTTATACAAACATCATCTGATGCAACCCAGCAAAATCCGGCAGTGTTTCGTTTGCAATCTGGGTTCCTTGTTAGATCATCTCGGGGGCTGTTTATAAAATGTTTTTTTTTTTTTTTTGTTGAGAAATCAAGCTAACTAGCGAGAAATAGTCTTCTTGCTCATAAATTTGAAAAACAGTAAGTAGTTTGTCCTGGTGCATTTGTCAGTCTAGCGTTTTGTAGATAAGTCATTTAGCATTAGTATCGTGATGAACGATGTGTTAGACACGCTAAAACATTTTTGGTTCTGGTAATTTGCACCACACCCAATTAGAGAGTTGTATTTAAAAGTGTGAAAACCACAGTCATTTTATCGTCCCTGGTTAGGGCAGGTCTGTGAATTGAAGCAAGTTCTCACTGCCAGAGATGTGCGACTCACACACATGGTCTAAGAACACAGTGTACACCTCCAGGGGTTAACACAAACTCTGGTTTGATTCCTATCATCATCAAATAAATCTCTCGCCGTAATCCCGCTGACCTGAAACATCGGGGAGGTATTTGTCTTTGTAACCCAAGTCCACAGGAGAGGATGGAAAGGCTGATTATTTGACCCCCAGGCAGAATAATCACTTTTCCTATTAATGAAGAGGCTTAAGGAAAGAAAGCAAAGTGTGGAACATGAGCTGCGGCAAATTCGCGCCACTAATGGGAAACACACTCGGATAATCAGACCCATGAAGGACGGGGTCAACGACTTGCGGGTGACCTTTACTCACTTTCAGATCTGTAATCTGTATTCCCAGCTTCTCCTAATTTAACATGCCCGACGCTGCGATGTCTGAAAAAAGAACGTTGATCGCCGGAAACTATACTTCACTTATTACGAATATTTATACATTACTACATTAAATACGGAATAAAACACAAGAGGGTGTGCTGTTATAAGAATATAATAAAGTTGTTTATCTTCCTATAACAGTTTGTCCTGCAGTAATTTGCCAAAAAAGACAATTTTTTACCATACTTTTTATCCACTTATAGTTACCTTTAATGTTAGGGAACGTCTGTGAAACAAGGTAGTTCTTGTAGTTCTAGGAAAAACCTAATGACTGTTACAAAAATGCTGACACTGGAGATTCCTTCCAAAAATAAATGTTAAATAAACTTGTCCTTACAGTAAGTTAAAATATTGTAAATACTGTTGCTGTTACTGTGTGATTGAATATAAACTGAAATATAAAGTAGAATTCCTGTTTTAAAGCTTTATTTCACGTAGTGAAACACCTCATGTTTGAGTTTGGTGGGAGAAATCGGGAAGCTGTCAGAAAGCTTCCAAAATTCCGACTTGGAATTCCCAATTGGAGGGTGACTTGGCCAGTTTTTCCCAATTGGAAACTGGTAATTACGGTAATTCCCAATATACAGCATTTGGGAAACTTCTAGAATATTTTGTTAAACCGATTTGTTGAAATGGTCGCTCTTATCCTTCAGGAGTTTGCTTCTATAAAGCAAGCAGTCTGTTTTAAATATTGTGCAGCATATTTGATTACATGCACTGATGCGCATTGCATATTGTATATTATCTTTTGGATTTTGGTGTCACGGTATGCGATCACACCCATACACTGAAGACATCTTCAGATCAATATCTCGTGCTGCCTGCCTGACCTGAGAGTCGACGACTTCTTCTTTTTCTTTTTTTAGTTCTCTGGTTTTTGCCTGTGACTTCAAATGTCACTGTTATTTCAACCGTCGGGTGACGAGGGTAGAGGCTTTGGCGGTGGAAGTTCAGAATAAGACACCACATGCTTTCAGAATTGACACACTGAATAACTGTTTTTACACACAGTGCTGTTGAATTCTTGAATGTGACTGGTTCAAAGGTGTTGATCAAATTTCTATAACAGCAGCTCTGACGGTAATGCCGGCTGTAAATCCCAGGTTTACATTAATATGCTTGTTCTAATACATTATCATATACATAGTGACCTGTATGGCAGAGACGCTCATTTAATATTTATGGAAGGAGTCTCCAGTGTCAGTGCTTCGGAACCAAGTTCCAAGACATGCTTTACGGTTTTTTGGTAACATGAAAATCGGAGACATTTATTTAAAAGGGACATATGAAGAAAAACTGGTAACTGAATGACTGTTTATAACTGTGATAATAACGTAAGCGCTAACAGGAACTAACTTGTTTCGTGGACATTCAGTGTAGCTATAAATGGATAAAAAGTATGATGTTATTATTTGATTAATAAAATTGTAATAATTGGTCAAATGGTATAGTGTCGTATAAGAGGAATAAACCACTTCAGGATGTGTGTTATACAAACACAACACTCTGTCCTTGATTATTTTCCTATAACCGCACACGTGTCATGTTTTATTCCTTATTTCTTACATACAACAAGAAGCGATCTATTAGAATAAAAAAATCTATCATAGCGTCGTCATGTATTCTCTGGGGCACTCAGTGCTGTTGTTAAGGAACTTTCACATAACACAAAGAGATGATGATAAGCTCTGTAAATAAAATAAAAAAATTTAAAAAAAAAGGGAGCAAGGCCCGAGCCTTGTGGAACACCCCTGTAATCTCAGAGCAGTCGGCCCTTCTTGGAAATCAGCCCAGAGTCATATCTGCCGTGGGTGGTGTGTATTCTATAATAAACTGATGAGAGCATTGTGACTCTGTGATCAAAACCTATGTTTTATGCTCAGGCTAAAATGACACTAGGGCGTCAGTTTTATTTGGTACTTTCACACATATCTAGCACTCACTGTCCAATACATCGGCAAGCATATTACACGTATTAAAAAAAGCCTGACACGGGCGGGGAAATGCCTGGGGATGTTACGATTTTCTGAGACCATGATTTCATTCTTTCTTTAGTTACAGTAATGCATCGTATAGGAGATTCCTTCTTTTTTTTTTTTTTTTTAAGCACTCCTACTTCTGATGCTTTTTTGATTTTCAGTTCATTTGAATGTCTGAATGCGTTCGTTTCCTTTCGCCTCATGGCCACGCTTCATTAGATCCTCCAGCCTGTAGAACACACACACACACACACACACACACACACACACACACACACACACACACACAAACCACAGAGCACGTCAAGGCAACAATAGTTGCCAAGGCGATGTAGGAAATGTTCACCTGAAATAGCTGCATGCACCAAGCACTTGTGCTCGAGCGCGCCTCATTCCACTCATCTTTTATTGAAGCACTCGTGTTCAGGCTGGCGTCCTTAGCGCGCACGCACGCACACACACACACACACACACACACGCACAGGGAACGGGTGTGCGCCTCTTCCCACTCCTATGTTGCAATGTTGTTACACACCCAAGACAAATACTTCAGTGACGAAAATCCCTCCTTTACCTGCCCTACTCTCTCTTACGCTATACACGCTCTCTCTCGTTTCTCTTCATGCATCCTTAACACAGGATGATTTTGACACATTTCATTTCGACATACTCATCAGGCGCTAGTATTGATACTTTCTGGAATGCACCTACTTCCTGCTTTCCAACCACAAATAGGACAGAGTACATCATGTGCCCAGTTCCAAAGGTGTGTCCTTTTCCTTTCCTTACCCCTGGGCAAGGCGGGTGAAACTGCCACCTCCTAAGGATAATCATTAAAAAAAACTTGCTAGATGTAAATATGAAAACTATCAGGGAGGTCATATTCTCGGTTACGTTCGTTACAGAAAACAAACCTTACGCAAGGACAGTGGGTTTTTTTGTTTGTTTTTTAAATACTTTCTCTCAGCTTCTATGTTGTCCATAACTAAAAGTTCATCGATTGGATACTTTTCCTGCAGCAGTACATAAATGCATTATTCCTCTCACACCACAGTCATTTCCCAAGCCTTAGTTTTTTTCTTTATTACAAAATGACATGTCTTAGTTTTTACCCGTTTATAGTTACTTTTAATGTTATGGACTGTCTGTTATGATTTAGTTATATCAGCTATAAACAGTCATTCGCAGTCGCGTCTTAGTTAATAAGCAAAAATGTAGCTTGATGCAGAGAAAGCACAAAATGGAGCATGATTCCACGATTTGAGGAAGATAACAACCTACAAATCGTGAGGATTTGGGTATTTAAAGCAACGCTGCCAACCCTATGTGGACTTTGAGGACGATAACAACCTACAAATCAATATACACATAAAACGCTACATGACTATACATAAATGCAGAAAGGACATTGTTCTATCACACTCTCCAGTGTCACCCAGATGAGGATGGGTTCCCTTTTGAGTCTGGTTCCTCTCAAGGTTTC
>CM041001.1:3566452-3677392 GCA_022985145.1 Pangasius djambal | reverse complement strand
TCGTGAGGATTTGGGTATTTAAAGCAACGCTGCCAACCCTATGTGGACTTTGAGGACGATAACAACCTACAAATCAATATACACATAAAACGCTACATGACTATACATAAATGCAGAAAGGACATTGTTCTATCACACTCTCCAGTGTCACCCAGATGAGGATGGGTTCCCTTTTGAGTCTGGTTCCTCTCAAGGTTTCTTCCTCATATCATCTAAGGGAGTTTTTCCTTGTCACAGTCGCCTCAGTCGCCTCAGGCTCGCTCACTAGGGATCATTTTGTCTAACATCGAGGACTGTTGCATGTATTGTTTGGTTGCATGTTTTTCTGTTTCTTATGTTCTGTAAAGCTGCTTTGAGACAATGTCCGTTGTTAAAAGCGCTATACAAATAAAACTGAACTGAATTGAAGTTACAGCTTTACCTCTGACTGTTACAAAGCACTGACACTGGAGACTCCTTCCTCTTACAATCTCTTACAGAAAGCATTTTAAATTTGTTCACGTGGAGTGTCCACCATACAAGTCTCTGTGAATGAGCTGCTCCTGTAGAGGTGATAACACTGGAACAAGCACGTTAATAAAAACCTGCGATTTGTGAAAACTGATCAACGCCTTCCGACCAGTCAGAATGGAGATATTTAACCTGCCAGGCAAAGGTTCAACACTTTGAGTGTTCTTGTACTGTTAGAGTTTTATTATCGTTATGGACATAGACAAAACAAGAAGGTACCGAATGACATTTAAGGTGTTACTTCACATACTTCATTTTTTAAAATGATTCATCTGCTTTCAGATCCTAATGAGACTGTAACTGATGCTTGGAGAGTAAACATGTTAAACCCGTTGAATAACATTATTATTATTATTATTATTATTATTATTATTATTATTATTATAAATGTCTTATCATACTGTATAATTATAAATTAAATGTATTTAAAGATGCTCAAACATTGTCTTTAAAAATTGTCAAATAAGCAAATAAAACATAAATAATAAAAAATAAAGCAAAATTGTGCATGTTTTCTGGGTGGGAGGGATTGCATACTCTCTCTACTGTCAGTCACAGTGACTCTAGCCAATCGGGGGCGTCTGTGATTTCATGTATGCGGAAGAGGGTGGATTGCACCTTTTTTTCCCGAGTGATGCATCATGAGCAACAGCTCAAAAAAGATGCCGTATTTGGCTTCACCTGTCTCCGAGGAAGTATGTGTCAGCCTCCACCCTCCAACCTTAAGAGTGTGTGATTTTCTCAAGTCTCGCAAGTGTAACATTAACCAAAAGACAATCACGTGAAGTAAGAAGTCGTGAGCGGAAATCTGGTCATCGCCGCTAACCCTGAAGTTTTCGTTCTGAGCTACTCGTGTATTTTTGTTTCTTTTTCCTTGTTTCAAGAAAATTCTCAGAGTGAGTATGTGTGTGCCCCGCTTCACACTGACGTCCCTGCTATATAAAAAAATAATAAATCACAACGCGAGATGGGTAGAAATGTACTATTTAAAGCCTGAGTTTCTATTTGCCATCACAAAAGCCCGTCTCGCGAAGCAAACACACCCACACGAGAAAGAGAGAGAGAGATAGAGCAGCCAGAGCAGTCAGTAGGTCAGCAGGAAGTCAAAACAAAACAGCATGTTTCCTAACAATGGGGCATTTTAATAAGTTGTCATTCTGCGCTCTTCAATCCTCAGCTGTGACTTTTACTTTCACAATGACCCAGGCGCCTATTCCATGTACTTTACTGGAAGCCTTGGGCTTATGGGAAAGGCTTTGCACACAGAGGGCGGGTGGTAGTGTTGAGTATGACTGTGCTCCCTGACGCTGTCTGGCGTATAACACTGACTATGTGCATCTAACACTTAGTGCGACATTCTCACAAAGCGGTTTTGTCGAATTTGTGAACGGGGAAACCTCCATGACAAAAGGCTTGTAGATTGCAGTGTATTCACTGGTGATGGTGTAAAAAAAAATTTGATTGTGCAGCCGGGGCATCTCCCTCCGTCTGAACTTACTTCCTCCTTGGCTTTCTGAAACAATTACCAAACCCAGAGAACCATGCACACACACGCAATAGCTATCAGTTACACCTCTGATTTATGGGCAGGCCCGTGGTGCCTATTGCCTGGGCCCGGGAGTGCCCCTTGGCAAACACACACACACGCACACACACACGCACACACACACACAAAACCTGTGAAATATAAACGGCTGTAACGCATAACCAAATATCCTACCACAGCACCGCTGAATACTCAAATCTATTTGATCCGAAGGTGGTTAATTTTTCTATAACAGCAGCTCTGACAGTAGTCACAGGTTTATATTAATGCGCTTGTTATTACCACAGAAACATTGTTGTTTCTATAGCAACAAATCATTCACAAGGACTGCTCCACCTGATCTAAACCTGATAAACAGAATTAAAAAAATGTTGATGTTTCACAAAGAAAAGTGTATAATGGTTGATACGGTTAGGAAACGTTTATGTAACATTTATGGAAGGAGTCTCCAGTGTCAGCGATTTGTAACTTTTTTGTAAGTTCTCCACCCTGGGAAAGTCTTCAAGACGGAGGATGTTGTGATGTGTTATTCCTGACCAAACCCATTCTAATGCGATATTCAGTGTGGCTTTAAGAAGCAGTCCCTCGTTCCTCTTTTCATTTTGCTTTTCTCTTGTTCGCATGATGACATTTTTGCAAACAGAGACCCTCTACATATCAGAAAACGTCTATAATTAGCCGAGAAAAGTTCCCATGGGTGTGGAAGCTGTTGAATAAAAATGCAGCATTTTACAAAATTGGGGAAATATTCACTTCTGATGAGGTGAAAATGCCAATGTTTTATACCGTCTCATTTCGACATTTCATTCTGCATATCAATGGACTACTCAACCCTCCTGGACACGGGACAGCTTCCATGGTTGTCCTCCCAGGCGGTTTACTGGGAACTAATGATTTCCTGTAAATTTTGTGTGAATAAACTGTTTCTAGACTCGTAAAGACAGAAAAGAAACACATTCAGGTTTCTATACTGAGATACTAAAGAAGGATGTATATACGAATCTTATATAATCTATTGTTTCAACCGAATGTCTGCAATTGCACTGTTCTGTAGGTTCAATCTGCCATAATTACACACTCATTGTGATTTTTTTTTTTACTTGACATTATCATCAGTCATTTGCACACACACCTTTCTTTTCTGACCGAGAGTAAAGTGTCGTCTCGTCAGATCTCTGTGCATTGTGTCATTTGATATGATTTAATTCCACAAAAACAAGTGTGACTTTTTGAAGAATTTAAAAAAAATAAATAAATCATATTGCGGACATTCGGTTGAAACAGAGACATCAAGAAGAGAGGATGAAAGTGAAACTGCAAAATGACAGCAATTCCTCAGAGCAACCAACCCACTGGCAGGAATCCTGACTATTTATAACTTCCAAGGAAGATGCATTTCATCATACAAGCTGTAATAACTATCATTTTACATTAGAAACTACGAACAAAGCTCAAGTAACAAGTGTACAGTTGAGTGCAAAAGTTAGCACCCCCCCCCCCATTTGGTTTTGAAATGGAAAAAAAAAAAAAAGCATACTGTACTGTATTCTCACTTTTGTACTGGTTTTTAAAAAAATCGGAGAATCAAATGTAGGTGCATGCTGTGACAAGAAAACAATCCAAAACATAAGGCACAAGAAAATCTGAAAAGAAATACATAAAAGCAGTTACTTTTTTCCCCACCATTTTCGAACATTTTTTATTACCCATAGTGATTAAGGAACATCTGTGAAACTTTACACACCAAATATCTTGGTTTAAAAAAAAAAAAAAAAAAAAATAATCATGATTTGTCTGAAGGGTGTGCAAACTTTTGCACCCAACGGCATAAGCTCCAGCTGAAATCAGACCTGAGACGAGCAAAGCGTGTTCAGAAATCTACATCTTTATTGATTAAAAAACATGAAAACAAGGAACAATATTCAGAACCGAATAAAAAAATGAAACAACAAAGCAACAACCATGAATCGAAAGCAAGGCAAGTCGCCCCTTAGTCACGTCGTCTTGTGATTGCACGGAGACTACAATTCCCATCAGGCCGTGAGGGGGAGAGAGGAAAAGAGGAAAAGAGGAAAGGGCAGGGGCTGATGGGTAAAAGCTCCCCTCAAAACAATCAACCAAAAAACCCCTTTATTTCATAAGCACGATTTTTATCAGTCGTCATCACTGCACACGTGTGTTTTTTATTGTCATAAATTTAAAATGAAATTTTCATTCCTTTTTTTTTTTGTTAGAGTAAGCTAATACTGTCTTACGAAAGTGTTGACATCTTTGGCTAGAGGGTGAGGCAGACAGAGAGAGCTAGTTGCGTGCGTGAAATAATAGCGAACATCATCATTACTGACACACACCCTTACATCAGGACAAATATCTAAGACGTCTGATATCTCGACCTCTTGAATGATCACAGCTTGAGCAAACAGGTTTAGTGTGAAAATAAATGAAGTAATTCTCGTATTCTTACGATTTCATCCAGGCTGGTGGATACAAAGCCATAAATATCAGATCAGATACAAGAAAATACCAGGAGTGGTACATTTCATATCGACAATTATATCTGTAAAGTCCTAAAAGGCCTCAAGTGCACATCATGGTTTGTAAAGTTGCCTCCTCAGACAAAAAACAAAGTCCTTCGTTAGCGTAAACCTTCAGGATTTCGTGCTAGTAAACGTGACACGCTTTTTTTTTTTTTTTTTTGGAGTCTTCTTGAAATCTCACTTCACAAGAGGCAGAAATGCTCAAAGCGCAAAAACATTTAATACCAGCTCAATAAATAAAGTATTTCTGGAATGAGGAAAGATCTACGAACCAAAGTACAGTATGCACATTTACTGTTCTCACTCTTCATTAAAACATTATTCATTTTCTTTGTACAAAAATAGAAGTTTGTGCCATCCAAAAAAAACAAAAACAAAAAAAAACCAAACAAAAAAAAAACGCAAAAACGTTTTCAAGTTTCAAAAATAAATATTTCCCTTTTGACGCTCAGAAAAGGTTCATCGACAGTTCGGATCAAACCCTTATTCGGACCGATAAGAATATAGACATATATATATATATATAAATAAAGATTTCATGTTTGTTTAGTAGGAAAGGCAGTTGGACAGAACTTCAGTGCACCAACAATGTGATAAAGAGTTCTCGCTCCGCGTGAGCGTCAATCACCTGGAAAAAAAAAAAGCCGTGGTGCGTAGGCAGGTGCCGATACTTATGAAAAGTACACAATATTATTGCGTATGACACTTTAAACTATCGTCATGCACTCAATTCTAGAGGCAGCATGAAGGCAGCTGTATCTTAACCTGTTCTTTTGTATTTGAAGAGATTTTTATGAAAATATTTTGGAAAAACTTGCCAATTTTCAGTTTTAAAAACAGGTGCCAATACTTATGCCCAGTATTTATAGCAGATGCTTTAAAATACCCTCCTGCATATAATTCAGCTAGCATGATGAGAGTTTTTTTTTTTTTTATGAACTCAAAGAGAATTTTTCAACGATTTTTGAACATTTTTCCACTTACGCAATTATACAGGTATCGGTACGTGCCTAGTCTTAACAAAACACAATTTCAACAATAAAAAAAAATTTCCTTTCCCACTATATTATCATTATTTATAAACAATATCCTTTATAAAGCTGATATAAAGTAAACTATTTCTGGACTGATTTTCGATATCGTACCAACAATCCAAAAGGTTTTATTTATTGATTTTTTTCCCCACCAGAAACAGAGGCAAAATATTACGCTGTACACAGAGGATAAATATTAGAAATTGTTTACTGTTTCGATTTTATGTGCAACTATGTAGTCCCCAAAAACAAAAAACAAAACAAAAACAAAAACAAAAGTTCCAACACGACACTGGTTTTCAAACCTGTACAGTCCTCTTACACAAACAACATAAATATCATAGATAAAGTTTTTGCATAAATAAATTGTTTTAGAAATTTTACAAAAACAAAAAAAACCAACAAAAACAAAAACAAAAAAAAAAACAAATGCAAAATACTATTGATCGAAAGCCCTTTTCTGGCTCGAAGCCCTCATATGGAAACGCGTCCCTTTTCTCAAAGCCTCAGCGGTTTAAATTAAAAGAGCAGCCACAAGGCGTTAAAACACAACCCACTGAATACAGTGCAAAAGGTCTCGGAATGTTCAGGAATTTTATCGGTTGCTCAAAATGGATGCCGTTAAAAGTGCTGCACAGGACCAAACTTGTGTTCTTGTTCATCATATAATAAACACAGTCAATGAAATAATACTTATATAAAAGTTGCTCAGAGATTGTAAAAAAAAAAAAAAAAAAAAAAAAGAAAAGGAAACTTTATCCTGTATCCTGTGTTCACAAATTGCACGATATCAAACAAACTGACGAATGTACAAATAGGCTTCAATGTATATCACTTAGACTGGACTGCAACAAGTAAGTCTCCACTTAACTACAACACTTCTGACATATTTAATATTAATATGAATGGTGGATTTCATTTCATGTGCAGACACCTTCAATCGGGAACAGAGGAACGGCACAACAGAAAATTTCGCTCATGTGGCCGGGTCACTGTAGGTTTATTTGTCTTTATATATAAAAGTTCAGATTTGCAGAATAGTGCATGTTGTTGGAAAAAAGAAGTTACCCTGCAACTGTAAGAGCCACCGTACTCCCATCCCAGTGAAGTGTAAAATCGCTTTTTTATCACAAGCTGCTCATCCTCAGGGGAGATTCAATTTTTTTTTAATTCGAAGGAATCCCAGCTGTGAGTCACGTTCGTGTCCTGAAGTCGATCCGCGCTGCGTTTGTTGTTTCCGTTCGAGTCGTCGTCCCACACGTTGGGTCTGGTTAGTATTGCTGTGAGCCAGGCTCTCGCTCCTTATTAACCCCATGGAGTTCGAGTACAAAGTGCAGTCAAATGAGAAACGGCTTGTAAGTGCGAAGAGGCATCTTCCCTTTGCAATCGCAGTCTGCGTGCGAGGAGAGAACGTTTTCTTGTGGCCAGAGATCACAGCTAAGAGATCACTCTGACAAGTCACTGTTTTTTTTTTTTTTTTTCCCCTGCACTCTCTCTGATAGGTGTCTGCGAGTTTCCGTGTCAGTCGGGACGAGGTTTCCGTTCTCTTTCTGCCCTTCTCTGGTATTCGCTGTTCATCTTTCACAGCGACATGAAGTAGCAGAAGGGAAATTGAGAGTTCAGAACGAAGGAAATAAAAAGCACCTTCAGCAGCTGGCGCTCTCGCCGCTCTTGGCCATGCTGGCCGATCCGACTGCGATCTGACAGCCGTTGGTCACGTGGTTCATGACTTTCTGTTTGAGCTGCGCGACCTGCTCGCGCAAGATGCTGGCGGTGGACGCCAGGTCAGAGTTCTGCGTCTTCAGCACCTTCACCTTCTCCTCCAGGCGTGAAATGCGCTCCAGCTTCCTCTTGCGGCACTTGGAGGCCGCGATGCGATTCCGCAGCTTCTTCCTCTCGGCCTTGATTCTCTCCTGGGTCTCGAGGTCGATAGGTGAGAGGGAAGGCGGAGAACCGGTTGGATCTCCTCCAGGGGGGTGAGGAACCTCTGGAACGGTCTGAGGGGCATCAAGACCTCGACCATGCGGGTGATGACCTTGCCCCTGGCTGGAGTGGGCAGTAGCGTGAGCCGAGGTGTAGGGGATCTGACCTCCAGGGTATGATGCAGGGAGCTGGTTGGGATTATAACTGCTCAAGTTGGTGTAGATGGGCATCTCTGTGCTCGACATGAGGTTCCTTTGATAGGGACCCTGAATGGAGGATGATGGAGATATGGGAGCGCCGACCAACTGGTTCTGTTTGTGCAGATCTGCCAGAGCTTTGACGAAACCGTCTGCGAAGCCTTCCTGCTCGTTTGTGGCCTGGTTCCTGTACATGAAAGTGTTAGTGGAAGAGCTAGGCGCCGGGCTTGTCGTGACCAGCCCCTGGTTAGACTGGATGATCAAGTGCTCCAGCTCGGGATTGGAGAGTTTCAAGAGGTTCATGTCAGACGGTGACATCAGAGAGGTGTTCGGGTTGCTGTTCATGCCCAGGCTCGGGTTGATGCTGCTCCCAGCCTGGCTCTGCAACAGCTTCAGGCCTGGCGTGCCTCCCACAGCTCCGGGGAAATTGTGCACGGCCATGTTCTTCTTACTCATCATCTTGTGGCTATGATAGCGATCGTAGTCTGGAAGTTGCCCAAAGTTTGGAACGCTCGGCGTATCATCGTGGTAGAAGGGTGTTTCCATCTTACCTGTCATTGACGCAGGAGTGGGAAATCTTCATAATCTGATTAGGGGTATCAGAGCTGGAAGGTTTTCACATTTAACATAGTCCACACTGGAAAGTGGCCCTTGTGCGGGGGAAAGTCTCTGTAGCACAACCTGTAAGAGAGACATGCCTGTAAATATGACAGATAGACGTTGAGTAACTTCTCCAATAATTTCTGACCCTCAGCAGAGAGATAGATTTGAGCCAAAAGATTAGAACACAGCACTCAGCCAACTAGGACACACCGATCTCCAGTTTAAACACTGCTACACGATTACATGTTGTTTGGAATCCCTGTGTTTAAACACACATCTACTGCTTTCATTTAATTCCGGCTGATTTATTTATTTTTTTTCTTTCCAGAATAAGGCTCATACGCATATTGACTCGTGTAGGCTGTAAAATCATTACGTTTTATCTTAATAAGCAAGCACTCCGAGTCAGGCGATGAATAATGATTACAGTAACTCGCGCGCGTCTCTTACTGTCTGTGTAGGTGACAGAAAAACCCGAAAGAACGAGTCACAGAAATCACCTTCCCATAAAACGCATCCCAGTGACTCAAAAGTGAGTGTGTACGTGATTGTGTGTGTGTATGTGTGTGTGTGCGTGCGCGCGCGCGTGTTCGCGATTAGTCAGTAATCAGACATGAAATACCGTGCAGGCGGCGATCCGTCACTCGCGCGAGCGTCAACGCAGTTCACTCCACTCCGAGCGCGAGATCCACCGGCTCCGCGTGCAACAGCGCCACGGCCATGTAATCCAAAATGCGCCACGCAATGATCACAGCACGACAATCTCTAATTTAATGCTGCTTCGATAAGTTTATGATGGTTTAAGGAAATATCTCTATAATCTCTATATCTCGCGTCGTGACACCGTCGTTTGCTCCGAGCGCGTGCACCTCTCACTCCGTCTCCGCGCGACTGCGGGACTTTTCTGCTCGGCTGCTCAGTAAAACTACACGCCCTTCTCCGCTTCGCTCCACTTCCTGATGGCTGTCCCGCGCGCTCCTGACTCCGCCCCTTGCTCTAAAATCGTTCTTTGATTGGTTCTCGGTTTGTGGTGTGTGTGTGGGGGGGCTTACCCGTTACTATGGTTACCAGACGGGCGTTCGGCTCCCTGTAGTAACTCGATTCTTTCGAGCAAAGCCGTTTAAACGAATCGAGTCGTTCTGATTTCATTTGATTCCTGAATGTTGTGTATTGTGCTACAGTTTCGAGCCAGTATTAGCAGTTTAGCTAATAAATAACATCCGTATTAGCGGTTTATGCTAATAAATAACATCCATAGTAGCTGCTTATGCTAACAGTTTGTCTACATAACTTATTTTATGGCTAATAAACGACTAATAATTAACATCCGTCGTTTGACGCTTATAATGCCATCATTATAGCATGAATATTATAAGCATTGCTACTAACATGCATAAGCCAAGTACTTGATAAAGACACAACGGAACTAAAAAAGTTATTAAACTGCAAACAACTCTAAAACAAGCAAAACCCTTCGTTTCCACAGACCTGTATAATAGCTTCATAAAGAGTCGTTCATATTCGATTCATTTTGTGAGTCGATTCAATTTGAACGACTCGTTGTAATTCTAAAGTTCCAATTGAACCGATTCATTTGCAAATCACCGTGGCTTTCTTGTGTTAGAAATATAGGGCTCATATAGATTTTAATCTGATCTAAATAAGACACCGTTGAACTAGAAATAATGAAACGTTGGCAAAACAATTAAAAACAAGCAAAAAAACCCTGGTTTCCTCCGACCTTTATAATACGTTCCTAAAGAGTCGTTCAAATTGGATTCGTTTGTGAGTCGGTTCGATACGAACAACTCTTACTGTACCTTATTATAAAGGCTCGAATTGAACCGATTCATTTGTGAATCACAGTGACTATCTTTTCTTACAGGTTTATTGCTATCCAATCTCTCATAAAGATTTTAATCTAATCTAACTACACGTTAATCTTTCCAGTTTTCTTACTGCAGAACAAATGTGAAATCAAACAGGCATGCCTTCAAATCAAAAGCTTCATGCAGATTGAAGAAAAGCTCCACCAGCTAATAATAATGTGTGAGTTAACACACAGTAAGTGTGTGTTTAAACACCCACAGTGTTAAATGAACTCTTTTGTTGTTGAACCTACATTTGTGTCCAGCTGTAGGTGTTAATTCAACACTGAGGGGATTTTGTTGTATTCAACACATCATTCTAATAGTAAAGTGTGTAGTTCTGGGAAAGTGATTGTACTGTTACTTGTCATTACCACAAGGAGATTGAAGTGATAATTTGTACTTATTTTCTGCTGATATATACTACCTTCTTGCGCCGAACAATTCTATTCTGCATATGATGAAATGTTATGTATACTTCCAGTGGAATATCCAGAAGCTTGTAGTGAAGTAATGAATCCTGATCAGAGTGAAATCGTGATTTTAGGGTCCGCCTAATAGAAAATGATCAAAAGCTCGCATTTCCTTAGTCAGATCTCAGATCAGTCATATGATTGATCAGTCAGCCTCAAAATCTCTTTTTTACAAATTGAACGCTTCTTGAAAGCCTTAAGAATGAAGGGAAAAATCCCATTTCATTACAGCTGAAATGCACTGAATTGCATTCATATAATTGGGGTTATATGTTGTAAAGCAATATGCCGTAACAGAGTTTTTATGCAGTTTTACAGATATATGAATGCAAATCAGTCCATTTCAGCTGTAATACATCAGAGTAAAACTGCCTTTACAGTACTTCATGTAGTAGAACTGCAGCAAGTATCATCATTTAAAACCATGCTCCAGAAAAATAAAAATAAAAAATAAAAATCTACACATCTGTTATAAATCTGCTTACTCATGTCTTACTGTGATACAGTGGTCTCTAGATGAGATTTCCCAGTCTGAGTACTGGGAAAACCCCTTTCTGATGACACATTATGAAGGTGGATGTAACTTTTGGGGAGGATATGTAGAGCGGAGACGGTAGATTCGATTAGCAGTCAGGATCTTATGTATGGTATATTTCCATAACACACTGTACACAATAAACAAAAATGTCAGAACACTTAGAATGAGACAAGCGGTACTGCGCTACAGAGTACCACATGACAGGAATAAAACATGACGGTTGCGTGCTGTTATAGGAAAATAATCAACGATGTGGCCTGATACGAAGCGGAGTTAGTATTCCACCTCAGAGTTTATTATTTTCCAAAAATAACATGTCCCGAAGTGTTTTATTCCTCTTATACCACAGCAATTTGCCACTGATTGCATTTTTCTGTTAAAGAATGACAAATCATGCTTTTTATTCCCTCCCTTTTCTTCTCATATATTTTTACTCCCTCACCAACCTCATTTTTCCCTCTCTCTTTAAGTTAAAAAGAAAGAAAGAATGTAGCCTTTCATGCTACAAAGATAAACACTTTTCGGTGGCGGAAAACTTACTTAGAAAGCTCTGACACTCGAGACTTCTTCCATAAATACTGACTAAATGTCTTCTTGCAGAAAACCTCTGTATTCATACAAACAAACAAACAAATCAATAATTAGCTGCCAATAGTGGAAAAAAATAGTATCATTATTGGCATCCATTTATTTCTTCCTTTGTTTGATGGTTTGTTTACATGAATGTGGAAGCTTTCTGTAAGGAGACTTTCATATTTATGGAAGAAGTATAACATAAATAGCTGCTAATAAGAAAATAAATATTGTTGTCGTTGTTCGTCATCATCATCATCTTCTTCTTCTCTTTCTTATTATTATTTGCAGCTGTATATTCATATATTTGACAAAAAAGTTATTTTCATTAGTAGCTGAATTTATTCTGGGAAAAATATGCTACATATTTGAGGTTAAAAAAAATGTTTTCTAGGATTAAACAAGTAAAAAAAAAAAGAAATATAGAAAAACAATTATACAATTATATATATATACAATTATATATATAATCTACAATTATTATGCTAGTTTCAGGTCTTTTACCTGAACTACTGTAGTTCGGTTTTACTGCTTTACTGGAGTGATGTTTTCTAAAGGAACGGCTTCCACTGAAAATATCGGCAGGTGAAGAGGTGAAGGTGTTCAGAGACGCTGCTTTGGCACAGCGACCGGTTCAGCGTTACAGAGTGTGTGTTCTTTGCTGACAGGGTTGAGGACAGTGTCAATGCCCAAAGCAATAACACTGCTACCCTGACCAACACGGAGGCTAGATCTCACCCGTCTGCATGAGTTAACCTCTCTAAAGGTGATTCGCTGCGGGATATTATTCCTCCATTCAACCCAAAACACATACACACACATACACGTACATACGCATAGTTTCATACACATTGCTCCATACACATTATTAATGATTGTTAGATTTATCTTCCATCACAGTGTTTCCTTCAAGGTCAGGAGTCGTTTTAGCGCTCGTACAGCCACCTCAGGCTTTAACACACCAACAAGACAGGAGTCATTTCAGGCCAGAATGAGTGATATGATACACACAGACTGAGCTGTAGAGGACAGTCTGTGATCTTCGCTGACCCCTCACATGGCATTCAAGGTGAAAATTAAAAGCATCTTATAAGTCACTTTTAAAAAATGCATTTAGGCTGCTTTCACACCTGTTAGTCCATTTGTGAGTCTGAATCAGAGTGAAATTGATACTTGTGGTACATTTGCTATTTGATTTGGTTTGGTTTCACAGTGTAAACAAAATGAAAAAAGCATTAATATGTATGAGTGGCATTTAAGGCTAAAAACAGCCTCGTAACCCTCTCATTCATTGGTCATAAATATGGCAATGGAAATCACACAAACTCGGAGCTGGAGAAGAATGATTCAATAATTATGTAAACAACGAGTTTCAAACATTTTGCGTGCCGCACCCAGTGTTTTTTTTCTTCTTCTTCGAAATAAGAAAATCTAAATCTGGTCCGAATATCCAGGACGTTTTACATTTCTGCAGCGCCTCAGCTCTGCAGCTACAAAAAAAAATCTGCAACCCAAAACACACGGCATGTCTGGTTCACTTCATGAAGTCGAGTCGATTCAGCGTCAAATCGCTTTCTCACTGAGTTCTCTCAGAAGTGGATCGACACCACCCCGCCCAGACTCTCGGACCGGTTGTTTTGGTCCACACCCGAGTCTTAGCTCTGTGTTCTCACCTGCCTAAAGAGCCACACTGACACGAAAAACACACCAGAGTTCCATTCAAACGGAATAAACAGTACACATGTGAACACACCTTAAGATTATAATCGATGCGTCTTCCTCTTTTGTCATGCAAGAACAAGAAACTATTTCACAACCCCATTTCACAAACTTTTTGCTGAAAGTGACTGCTCTGTTGATGACTTGTGCTGCATAAATAAGTGTAAAATAAAATCCAGTTACACCAGATGAAAGAGAGAAGTCGATGAACCAAACTTTGGATTAAACAATTTGTAACGCAAGTTTATCATTTCAAAGGCGAGGGCAGACTTATTTTCCATTTCTGATAGGCTGTGAAGCACATGGAAGAAATAATCTTTCAGCCTAATTAGTCTCTGATGGTAGAAGAGTTTTGCTAAATTTGTAATGTATAATGTAACGAACAGCCATCTTTTTTCTGCGCCCTCCATTCACACTGTCCATTTTGCTCAGAACTGAATGCCTTAATGAAGGCCACCTTGGAGCGGTAGGAAGAAAAAAGCGAAGCCTCTTACCTTCATGAAAAGCATTCTGGCTTTTAACACCACGGCTGGTCTGCTATTTATCATCAACAGGAGTATTCTATGTATTCATATTGCCAAGCGGCAGCCAATGGCAGATAGTCGGTGTTGCATGGAAGGCTATTGTATCAGGAGTCTATTAGCTACTTGCACTCTATTCATTTAATTCAGCCAATACCTTTTAGCTCGTCTTGTGCTTTCTGAGCTTTGTAGAGTTCTTTTGCAAAGATGGAGTTGATTTCATGGTCAGGTTGTATTTTATAGCTGATATTTAAGAGGGATACACATTGCTCAGAGTGGAAAATCATTATGTGATACCTGGATCTTATGTTCATGTCACAGGGAATGAAAATTAACGTATTTACTGGTGCCAATTGGTTACTGGTTGTAGATCAAAATAAAGTTTTATGAACCCGAGAAATTCTTGCAAATGTGTATGAATGATGGATTTAGCTGTTTCATTTCATAACCCTAACCTAAACCTTCGTAACCATAACCAACTATCATAACGTTTCATAAAACTTCAGTTGTTTGAATTGTTGTAAATTTGAAAGTATGAGACCAATGCTAAATAAAATAGTAAACATTTATGAAGTGAGTAGCTGCGTTATAAAAATCCTAGCCAATGAGAGCTCAGGAGAAAATCTTACGAATTTGAACAGGCGAGGCAGATACGATTGAATTTTGTTCAATTTCATATTGAACGAAATGGGTTGTATAACCTTAACCTTTGTAAACGTTTTCAAAAGACTCATTTCATTCATATGATATGGAACAAAATCCAAACTTATCTGCTTTGCGTGTACAAAAAAACCAAATGAGTCGTAAGAAAATGTAGAAACACTAACTCCGCCCATAAAATATAACTTTAATCTTTATAAACTTTTTCAAAGACTCATTTCATTCGTATGATGTTGAACAAAATCCAGCTGTATCTGCCTTGCCTGGACAAATTTTAGTATGATTTTCTGATTGGTTAAGATTTTTAGACTATTTTTTTTTAAAGTTATATTTTATGCTTGGATTTTCTTCAGTTTCATACGAATGAAATGAGTCTTAAGAAAATGTAGAAGCACTAACTCCACCCATAAAATATAACCTTAACATTTTTAAAAACTTTATAAACAAAAGCAAGTGACTCATTTCATTTGTATATCGAACAAAAATTGTGACCATGTAGTTTATTTGTTTGTGTGTTGGTTTGTTAAGTCCAGTGCTTACATTTTCACACACTTACTCCTAAAGCAGCCTTCAGAACGAGTCATTGTCTTTTGGTTCTGCTACAGCCGCACATGGATAAGCTTTGACCTAGAGACGAATAGAGAAGCTCTCAGCTGTTATTTCTGTGCTACATTCACGAGACGATACTGTAAAAAAAAATCAGAAAGGAGAAGAGAAAACAAAGCACGCCTCTCCTAAGGCCCAGTCGGTGTTTATTTACCCGCTGGGCTGCCACAGATATTAGTGGAATAAATGACCGTGTTCAGGACGAGAGGCTTTTGAACAAACAGCCAGTGAGGTAGCGTCTGAGCGTGTAGAATAAACACGCATTTGCGTCTAGCTTTGAGGAGTGGCTGGTCAGCCGCCAGTTTGTGTGTGCGTGTGTGTGTGACAGATTATAGGTTAGTGGTCGCTCTCTTTGCCTGACACTCGCTTCTGGGCAAAACTACAGTGCAAGTAGAAGCTGGAGTATGGAATTAAAAATGGGTCGTACTTGAGATTCCTGAACGAGAGCCGAAAAAAACTGGAGCTGCCAGAATGATGTCTTAATAAATCAGTGGAGACTTTTATAAAATCTGGACCGAGTTTATATCTTGTTTTCTACTTCATTACCCCTTATTATATGTTCACTACTTACCAAGGATCAATTGTAAAGCAATCCAGCTGTTATACAATCTCTACTACGGCACATACAACAGATATACTATTAACACAACATTTATTAACAGTGTATCTTATCTGTGTTTCTCTTATAAATGCCATATAAACCATATTTATGGAAACAGAGCCCAAAATGGCCTTCTCATTCACAGATACCCTGATAGCAGGTGTGTGTGTGTGCATGGTAGTGATGGGAATTACAGCTCTTTTCAGTGAGTCATATCATTTGACTCAGCTCAAGAGTCGATTCTTTCGGCTCCCAAATGATTCACTGACATTTGTTCTTGCCTAACTATGGTAGAACTCTTACTCTACATTCTCCTTAATAAAATGCCATTACTTTGAAATGCATTTTATAGAAATGCAGGCCTGTTTCAATCAACAAGGTGCTACAGATGTGCACTGACTAAAACAGTAAGCAATGCTCTATTAATGCTATCCTGCTGCTGTGTCTGTGCTTCATTTTAGAGATTTATTTCCATGTATTCTGATAATTGAAAGCCACAACTCACTTAACTTAGACACACAACTCACTATTCATAAAAAGCCACGGTTCAGATGTTGAAAAAATTTACATGGAAGCATTTAAGCAGTTGACATTGCAAATATCTATGGAAAAAAGACAGAAAGAAAGAAGGAAATGGCTCACATATGTGAATTGGCTCCCAACATTCACTTATTTAAAAGAAGTGAATCAAAGAATCTACTCATTCACAAACAACACTTCACTAGTGCACAGGTGAGAATCTAAATAATAGATGGACAGAATGGGACAGCAACTAAAAAAAACCCTTTTTTGTTTGAGATTTACAAACAGTAGAAATTGTAACTATTTTTCTTGTTAGTGTCAGGTCAGAATGATAATGTAAGCTGTATTTTTTCTTGATTAGAGTATCTGATCTGAAGACTTACGAGTTTCATGTTGGGAAAAAATATATTCTTACTAATTAGTCATTTGTCCCTAATAGAGCATATTGCTTAAGTACTTAATGTAGGATGATAGAAATGATTTGGGTATGGATGGTACGGGATACGTCTCTCAACTTGAGCAGTGACATTTCATGATAGCGTTTGATGAGTGATATTGGATATCTGAGGAAATATCCAGCCCATGAGATGTGGAGCTCCAGTTTAGAGGGCCACCTCATTCTCCACATGACTCATGCTCCTTTCTGGTTGCCACAGAAACATTGGTTTGGTTGAATGTCAAGTTTGGACATGGTTTGGAGACATCAAATGGCATGACTGAAAGAGTTGAGAAACAAAGAAAAGTAAAAAAAACCCAAAACAACTAGACAATCAAGAGGTGATTCTGTTTTCTTGTTATCAGTTGGTGAAGACTTTGCATTCTCTGCACATTTATAATTACACAATACAGATGAGTGACAAATTGAAGGGAAAAAAAAAACAGTGGCTCTGTTATGATGTGGAGGGCAATTATTTATTTCACCTTTATCCTACTTTTCTATCCTGGTGGGAGTGGCCTATTCCATGATGACTCCGCCCCCAATCCACAGAACACAAGGGCTCACTGACTGGTTTGATGAGGATGAAAATGAAGTAAATCGTGTGCTATAGTCTTCACAGTCACCAAATCTCAACCCAATTTGAGAGATTTTGGATCGATGTGTTAGACAGTGCTCTCCACCACTATTATGAAAACACCAAATGAGGGAATATCTTTTGGAAGAACAGTATGCATTGCTCCAGTACAGTTCCAGAGGCTTGCAGAACCGATGCCAAGGTGCAATGAATCTGTTTAAGTGGCTCATGGTTACAACTTTTTCATGTTAGTTCTTCAAAGGAAACATGGCCTGAACCCAGTAGGGCATTACAGGCTTGAAACACTTAAAAAAATTATGATAGATGTTTTGATAGATGTTAGAATTTAGTCCTCACATCTAAGATCATGACCAGCCATCACTAATTTGGACAATTATTAGCTCGTACACTTGGCATTGCTGAAACTGATCCTAAAATTGTGCCTAACCCCAGCCATATTCCATCTGCTATCTGGCTAGGTTTGGAAACAAGATTTGAATTGAGTCCTCTTTTTTTTGGCAAAACCATTTGCCAGAAAGTCCATTTAGACTCCCCTCCACTCCGTTCCGCTCCATCCCTCCATTGCTCTGAAGTGAGCTGTAAAAACAGCGCTGGGTGTGCTCCGACTTAAACGTCTGGCCTCGTGCCGTCTCAGCATCACTCAAAGCGCCCTAATGAGGCCTGGCAAGAGCAGGCTTGATTTATGCTGGTTCTGCTCAGCGACAGACAGAGGCTAATTAACGGCAGCAGCTCCCATGCTGAATACAAAGTGGCCAGTGTGTCAGCGAACAGAACTGCAAAACCATCATCAGAACATGGTCGAGAGTGGATACTGACACAAATACATTACAGACGATTGGCTGGACTGTGACAGGTTTGAGCGACTGGGTATAAGTGCCTGCTTTTCCTGTTTGGTCCATGCTTGATCCTGCATTAGGCATTGCGTTTTTGGCTTGCCATTAGTCTAAAGTGTTTTGTCGCTCATTCAAGTGCAGTAGTTAGCTGTTTGACTCACCATTTATTGATGTCATACTGATGATGACTACTCTCCAGCCATGCATGCTCATAGTCTACCCACAGACAATCCAAAGCCAAGCATGAATGGGTCTCTATCAGCTTTTTGAATTTGTACTTGCAAAAACCTGACAAGAAACACCCACTTGTAATGGGAATTGGTCTAATGGTTTCGATTAGGGATGCATCCATACCAGACCAATGGTAATATATTGTACCATAGTATATGTTTCTTGGTATATGTTTCGCTAATGCCTATACTGATACTGTTACCAAAATGAGTACTTAGTATTAATCAGTTGGGGCTTCAGTGCTCAGTGCTCGCACAACTGAAGTGCTCTCATGTGAATGCTATTCGTGACACCTTGTTCTAATTTTTAATGACTACGCTCGCTGATACTGCTCTGGTCAGCACTCAGGTTGGCCGTCCTCACACTGTCTAATAAAGATACTGCTTAAATGCCATAATGTGTTTTATCAGGTTATTTGTATTGTAGGAAGGTACTTTCTTGCTTCCCTGCAGACAGACTGAAGTGCAAAGATATACACATATTAACATCACTGAAGTCTATTAGGTCCATAGACTCCTTCTGGGAACTGTGTAATATTATATGCTGCTCTACTTCATATCTTTGCACTGCTCCTAGCTCAAGGCAAGAACAATACATGGATAACTACACATTTTACTGTCTGTAATTACTGTCTGTACACAATGTCTCATATTTTTTGTATTTATTGTCTTGTAAGTGTATGAGGACTTTCCATAACTTCGACACATCAGCTTGAAAAGCTGAAATTTATTTCACCAAACTGGAACAATAGTGCCAATGTTATGTCTAGAAAAAACATTTGAAAAAGGCAAGGAGTTGTCCCACATTTCATGTATGTTTTACTATTTCCGCTTCCATGTTTGTAGGTGTTGTGTGAGTTTTGTTTAATGCTGTCTTCCTATTGGTGGCTTTTAGACGAGCGGCATAGCAGCTGATTGGTCCTTGGTCACAATGGGACTAAACCGGTGATGAGAGTGTCATGTTATGCCTTTAAGACCACTGATCTCAACTCTCAACCATATAATTTTTACAATTTGTGACAGAAAAGCTGGGCAAATCATACAGTGTAAACCTGGCATAGTTTTAAGGGACTATTTGGAGTACATTGTACAACACTGCTGAATCCTGTATCCTCACTGAAAACTGCAGCATCCTCACTACTTCCTGTTGATTGGATAGCTTGATAAATAGTGGAGATTGTACTACTGTTCTGAAAATTCCAGGCCTTCAAAAGTTTGAGAAGAATGAATCAGGGACTAATGAAGCGACTGTAGCACCACGATACACTCTAAATTAGTTTGTGAAATGAACAGTGGAGTTGTAGGTGATGGCTTGACACATTAATGTTTATTGACCAAGCCGTAGAATTAATCTGACCTCAGTCTGACCGAATGGCACCTCTTCACGCTCACCGCTTGGTGTTCATCCATCCACTGTCTCTAGGCAACCGCTGGTAATGATGAAATGCCAGGGGTTCTCTCAGTTAATCTGATAGAAGAGACTTGGGCTGAATGTGAACTAAACCCACATGGGGACAAGTGAAGTGTAATGATGCCATGTAGACAAAAAAAAAACATTTTAAAATTACAAATAACTACATTTCCTCTCCGCCTTTTTCTCCCATTCTGTATACATGATCAGCAACAACAAAAAAACCCTTTTAATTCAATATATATATAGGGTTTCCTGAGGATGCTTCTTCCTTTCTCACACTTCCTCTCTCTTCCTGTTGCACTGATCCGAGCCCCTAAATATCAAATACAAACTTTTACTACTGTGTGTGTGTGTGAGTGAGAGAGAGAGAGAGAGAGAGAGAGAGAGAGAGAGAGATTTAAGTAGTATTTGTGATGCTTAATTCATTTTGACACTTGGAAATGTTAAATCCCCGGGGCTTCTGCACACGCTCATGCTTAAGTAGGTTAAATAGAACAGAAGCTCCTGGGATCAATTTCAGCCTTCTGCATGCTGGCATAAAAATACTGGCCGTCCTATTTCTGAACCATGTAAACTGAAAAAATTATTAGAATATTTGCAAAAAATACAACACGAGACAATGAAATCGAGCGTTTGATGGACTCCTGCACGGCATCCTGACCTTACATCAAACATATCAGTCAATTTTAAAGAAAGCTGCAGAGATGCATTTGGATTAATCAATTTATTATTCCAAATCGATTATAGCATTATAGTAAACAAGCTAAATATAAACTAGCATTATAGTAAAGAAGCTAAGCTACAGACTAGCATTATAGTAAACAAACTAAAATAAAAGCTAGCATAACATAGCAGTAACCAGACTAACCCACAAACTACCATTATAGAATAGTTGGTACCTCGATTATAATAAAGATGCTAAAGCATTAACTAGCATTATCGACACAGTCTGTCCTTCAATTATAATAAAGATGCTAAAGTATTAAGTAGCATTATAGTAAACAGACTAAAACATAAACTAGCATTATAGTAAATAGGATAATCTACAGACTAGCAACAAGCTATATCATTATAGTGACCAGGCTAACTCTAGAAATAGCATTATAATAAACATGCTAAATCATAAATTAGGCTTAAAGTAAAACTATCCAGCTAACCCATGAACTAGCTTTAAAGTAAAGAGCCTGTCCTACAAATATAGTAAACTGGCTAAAATATAAACCAGCATTATAGTAAACTGGGTAACCTATGGATTAGCATTATAGTGCACAGGCTAACTGTATTACTAGCATTATAGTAAACAGGCTAACCCATGGAATAGCATTACATGACATGGATAACTCTAGAACTAGCATTACAGTACAACAGGCTAAAACATAAATGAACCTTATAGTAAACATTGTATCTTGTAGTTGTAGTAAAGAAACAGGCTAACCCAAAAGCTAGCATTATAATAAACAGACTAATCTACTGACTAGCATTATAGCAAACAGGCTATCCCGTGTTCCGGTGTTATGAACAGGGAACCCATAATATAGCAGAAATACAGAAAAAGAAGTTCTGTATTCGGCCAAGAGAATTTAGTGGGTTTAGTAAAGAGACAGTATGGAGTGAAGGTGAGTTATGGAGAAATGGCATACACAGTAGCCAGGAAAACCTGAAATTTTTCATTATTTACACCATTTTTGTCAGATGGCAGCCATTTCAAACCCTTTTTTCACTAGTCATGTCCAAATGTATTGCTAATGTATGAAAAGGTAAAACTTGTTAGCATGAAACAGGGTTAGCATTTGTACATTTTTTTCCTAACTTTTTTATCCACATCATGCAATGAACTAGCGGTCTCGTGTTTAAACTTGAATTTTTGCATCATCTTGGGTTGAATTTATTTTCGCAAGCTGTAACGTGCTGGAGATACACTGCCCTGTTTTCAGCCTCTAACTTTCTTTAAAACGGAGACTGTCTTTTCTCTACACTTGAAGGAATTGACTGTGATTTGATGGGATGTGATCTGTGACAGCCGAATTAGTGATCTTAGTCGCTTTCAATGTCTGTGTGTGTGTGTGCGTGCGTGCTGTTAGACAGGCAAAGAGCAGTTCATGCGTTTGTATTTTAATTGTATTGTGAAGTGTTGGATCGGATATAAATAGCTCTGTAGCTGTGTGTGTGTTGCAGCGGCTCTTGAGCCTGAAGAATAGCTGCATTGAGTGACATTTGTACAACAGTAGATCACTCATACAATGTTTCATAGGTATGATAAATAATCGAGCTTACATAGAGAATGAACATGCAAATATATAAAGAAAAACTCCTGGAGTGAAATATATAGTCTAGATTGATTGCAGACTCCCATAAATACTCACCTTTCCTGTTAGTTTCACTCAAGTTAAATATTTCACACATGGAAGCCCCGCCCCTTCTCCTCATCTCACATTAGTAATGTTTTTTTGTTGGTACTCTCGTCTCGTCCCATGCTGACTCAGAGTTCTTGCTTTCTGTCCCGGTAAATGGAGAATATTGTGTATTCGTTATTGTGAAATAAAATCTATCAGTGTACAGTAGGTAGCGTAACTAACATTAGACAAGTGTATATCTAACTGTTAGCTATAATTTATTATGGATGTCAAAAACGACACTTTTGGTTTTTGGCCAATGATAATGTGAAAGAGATTTAAAAAAATGCTAATTTTCAGCACAGATGTGTTAAAACAGTTTGAGAGGCAGCAGATTAATGTTGAAAAATGTCGGCCATGTTAAAGGATTTCACAAGGGACATTAGATGAGCGATTTTGAAAGAGAGTTTTTCTCTCCCGCTATTCATCCGGACTACGCATTGCTCCTCTTCCATGTTAGATTGTCTAACTAGCTAGCTAACTGTGTGATCTATACAGTGCTTTCCTTTTCAGGCTGTCTTTCAGTTTTCCGGTTCTTGTGAAATACATTTTAGGCTTTTTCCAAAGAAATCCAATGACAAATGGGGAAAAAACCTAGTATATCAATTCCAAACGAGAAACATATTATGAAAACACCAGCTGCATTTTCTGATTCAGGATTGGTAACTAAACCAATTCCCTAATGTCCTAAAACTGTGGGCTTGAACTCACCATCGCCCTTGAACAATTTTACTGTCCAAACACAACCCCTGCTTACAGGAAGCCTTATGTGATGATGTATTTAGCAAGCGGCTGATTTTATCGAATGACTTCTTATTGATGTTGATGACGTGGCGACCATTGAGTATTTCAATTAAAGCAGAACATTTTATGCAATTTTTTGTTATTTCCGTATAGATATTTGACATGAAAGGATTGGCACAGTAAATGCCAAGTCAAAAGTCAAAAAAAAAAAAAAAAGAAAGAAAGAAGGAAAGACGATTAATTGTAATAAAAAAAATTGGAAGGAAAAAAAATAGCCTTCATGAATTTTAGTATTTTTTTTAATGCCAAAGCAAAGTAGACCTGGCTTTTTTTTTGTTTTTTAAGTCCCTTGTTATTACATAGTTATACATCTTAAAGCATCTTGTTTAATAATTACTATAAGTTATTCAGTAACTACAGCGAAAAGGTGTGTAGTTACGAGAGTAAATGCAAATCTGTGATTAGATCAAGTGTGATAGTCTGATAATCTGCTTAAAATCTGTCGCATGATGTCTAATAAATTAAAATACAAACCATTAAAGCTGACTAACTGTGGTTTCATGTGTTTGATGCTCATTCTGAGAGAGAGAGAGAGACAGACAGAGAGAGAGAGAGAGAGAGAGAGACAGACAGAGAGAGAGAGAGAGAGAGATCATGCTTACTGCAGAAGAGTACACACTGTTCGAGAGGCACAGCCGCGATCCCGATGCTTGGTCAACGTTAAAAATGTCATTTTGAGAATAACAGACTGCAATAAACATGTCATCGAGCCAAGTGCTGAAGGATGGAGCTGTCTGATGGACTGGAGTAATTACATCCAGTCTGTCAGCAGTGTGTGTGGAAGAGACAGAGAGACAGCAGTTAACATTCTGCTCTCCTGACCCAAAGGTTGTGAGATCAGATCCCACACTGTTGAGTACATTGAGCAAACCCAATAACCCTGCAATGCTCAGCTTCATGGTTGGACTGCCTCATTTAGATAAAAGCATCTATCAAATGTAGGGAAAAAAGGGCTTGATAATGGAGTGTCTCACCGTCACTCAGTGAGTCAATCCTCTCTTGTAATTGTCTTCTCAGGATTCGATGCACAGTCATACTTTTGTACTCGAACGGTTGGTGGTTGTCAAAATGATTTCACTGTTCACAGCGATGTTAAGGTCACACTAAATGGGAGAATTCAGAATGACTTTAACCGTTTGTAGTCATGGCTAAGATGTAAATACAGCAGTGGTGATCTCGCACGATTTTCCCTTCGCTGCTGTGTGATTGCTTATGTGATGTTTATCACACCAGTCTGAATTTCCCTAATTTTACCTAATCCAGATTGGGCCTCTCCCTTTATAAGTGTTTAAAACGTATGCAGTTAGTTTTATTTTTTTTTTTTTACAGCAAAACACTGTTTTATTATTTCGCAGGATTGTACTGTAAATGATTGCGCGATTCTCTTTGCATCAACATCTGAAAATTAGCGTATTGAAAATGAGTCAAACTTTTAGGTTTATATGCTAGTACAAAATTTGGTTTCGTCACACACCGAAAATTGTCGTTTAGCGTGAGTTAATTCAGAGGTGGAGATAGCTGAATCACTGCAAGCTAGTCGAGGAAAGTGCTTTCTCACTGGTTAAGCCTTTAAGCTACACGACAAGCATTAGAAGGCCCTTAGCCTTTAACTGCGCAGTTGTTTCCTGCTTCAGTTGTTTGACACTTTGGATGGCAGCCAAATAAGCAAATATAGTGGATTATAATAATGTATATATTAGTTTATACTATAATTATATGCACCAGTAAACTACTAGAAACATACAGTGATATTCTGCATATTTACTGTAAACGTTTTTACTGAAAATTGTTCTTTTTTTAAAAAAAAAAAAAAAACCTTTGTTTTATAATTTAAATTATTCTCCAACCTTATGGTGAAAAAATGTAACACACGTCTTACTCTGGATGCTTTTCGATCTATATGTGATCAGCGGCATTAGAGACTTGTGAATACTGAATGCTGATGGATTTTCAGTAAGAGCTAAGCTCTTTACATGTCTGTACTGTAGCAAAAAAAATAAATAAATAAATAAAAATCCAGATTATCATCTAATGGATTGCATATTAGTTGTGATAATGTAGTTTTGAGCAATTTTGTATTCAGTAACAACATTAACTCAGCTCATATGTACTGCTGCTAAATCAGTTTTTTTTTTTCAAAACTACTGAAATAGTTGAATGGAAAAGTGCAAAGTTTGATGAGGGTACGAATCAACATTATAAGACTTGACATAAAAGAAGAGACAAGTCAAGCAATTGTAAGTGAGTAAAAGCGTGAGAAACCTCATGGAAGAATCGCGTACATATTCATGTGTTCACGTGTGAAAATAAAACCATGTGACGGTACAGTTCATCATGTTATGCTCTGAAATAGTACGTGACCTCATAAGCATGTGTGGAAAATTATGTGAAAATAACTGAATTGTGAAAAAAAAAAGACATGCAAGACATGTGAAAAACGTGAAAGGTGAAGTTTCTAAAAACCACATGTGTAAATGTCATGTGTGAATCAAAGGTCGTGTGACTTTTCTGTAATGCAAGAGTCAGAGTGAAGAAAAGATTAACCAGACAGCATGAGAGTAATCTCAGGGATGAGCGAGAAATGAAATGGGCAAAGGCGAGAGACAGAGAGTGTGAGAGAATGAGTGAGTGAAAGAGAAGAGATGGATGGAGGGAGTGGTGGAAAGATGTGATGGGATCATGTCTGCTTTATGAGAGAGGAGTGATGTCATATCTGCTAATGGGGCCAGACAGGGCCGGGATTTATCTCAGTGCCCAGACAAGTGCTGGTCAGTGTGTGAAGTCAACATGTGTGTGTGTGTGTGTGTGTGTGTGTGTGCGTGAATGTGTATGTGTGGCTGTGTGCTCAGCTCGGCCCGACGTAACACTCTCCACTTCTCCAGTGTTGCTCCGCAGTCTGAAAATGAACCACCAATTTTCCAAATCCTCTTAGACATGTCAGAGAGTCGAGTTAATGCAGATACACACTCTAATAGTAATTAGCAAATAGGCTAATAGTAATTAGCCTCAGTGAACACTCTCTCAAACACACACACACACACTCCTCTTTTCTCGAGAGGAGCCACTGTGTTCATATAAACACTTCTTGGAGGTGTCTCGATCACAACCCAAAGCTTATTACTGCTGTTTTCTACTTAATAAAAATATAAAATATGTATTTGTCATATAGGAGGTATTAACTGAGGTTGCCAGATCTGCAGTTTTCCAACATATTTTTGGTTTTGCAGCTATTTTTGACTTGCCATGACTTGTATGTGGGTTGCGGGTTTGGACGTATTGCATACATTTAATTCCTTTATATTGTTTTACAAGCCAAATTCTTGAGATGATGTGTTTTTTTTTCCAGTGCATGGTCTACTATATATGCATGCGAGACGTGGTTCAGAGAAAAAAATTAGACTTAACAGATATAACAGAAATAGGTGAAAAATATGTATCAGCAGACAATCTGTAATAAAACAAGACAATATTTTATGACTTAAATGTGGATTGCTTACCAAAAATGTATTCTGTGTCATTGCTGAATTCTCAAATGTTATTGGTCAGCAGTTCCGACAGAAATGCAGCTGCAAATGACAGGTTCATATTATTGCGCTCCTTCAAATACATTATCCTTTCTACAGTAACAACAAATTTGCAGGGAGGTGTATAGCAGATGCTCCACATAATCCAAACCTAATAATAAACTGATTAAAAAGTGTCATTTAATGTATAACCATTGATATAGAGAGGTTTTCTGTAAGGAGACATTTCTGTATTTATGGAAGGAGTCTCCAGTATCAGTCGCATTCCAGTTTTTCAATCACATGACAAGGTGCGTCTTTTTTTGTCTTATTTTCTACAAATTAATATGAATGCTTTCATAAGAGAAAGTACTAGGTTCACCTCTAACCCATATCCTTAACCTTTTCAACTTGACTCCTGTGAATAGTTGATTTTATGATTTTAAATTTTCTAATATTTAAGCTTTTAAACTTAAACTTTTGCTCAAGTATGATTTTTAATGCACACTTTCACTTAAGTAAAAACTTTTCTGTACTGTTCCCGTCCCTGACTGTTTGCTTTTGACTTGAGCAGGACTACGTGACTAGCTAATTTACATTAAATTTTAGAATTTAATAATATTACGTTTAAATTTGCCACGCTTTACGGGTAAAGGTAAGCAAATGAAAATAAAATCACATGAATAATGTTAAAACTAATAAAAGAAAACCTATCAGGAGTTAAACAGCCTTGCCGTATATATACTATACTATAAAAAAGACTACAGAACCGCATTCAACTTATATTTAAGTAGTTAAAAGATAGAAAAGATTCAGTTTCTGATCATATATTGGATTAAATGAAATAATGCAAATGCTTATTTCAATAACTGTTAGTTTTAGTTTGTAGTTTTTGTTCGTTTTAGTTCAGCATGTCATTTTTGTTGTGTTTTTGACTCTTACTCCATTACTTATTCTTTCCATACCCTACCACCAAAATATCTTCAAAGAAATTGTAATAAATAAATAAAAATCCACACACGCTGAACTCCACGCCCTCTTTTCCTGTTCATTTGAGGAAAATAGCTGTTTGCTGCATGCATTAGCATGTCAGGCGTGCCATAATGTTATGCGCAGTCAGACTGAATAGTTTTGTTGAAACTCAAACCTGCGGGTGTAACGATCAGCCCCTGGGTTATTCCGAGCCCATTAGCTGACTGCAATTACAGGTTGTACACGTACGGTGTGTAATGTAGCGCTGACGCTTCATGGTGAAGGCCGGGATGTACAGTAGAGCAGTGTGCGAAAGGGTGTTTTTCCCCCATCTGCTTCAGGCGCTTATGGCCGAAACACTGCAACTTTTTCATATGCATAAAAAAACTCAGATCCTCTGGAGTTTTTAATATTCTTTTGAGGTGGTTTGCAGGCTGATCATGTTTTGCTGCACAGTTCATGGCTGGAAAAATGTCAACTTTTGATATGAATTGGTTCATAGAAAACTTCACAACGTATCAACAGCTACAGACGTTTTTAAGAATTTGTTGGTGGAGCATCCACCATACAAGTCCCTGTGTTAGTTGTTACCATAGAAACGGTGACAACTGCATTAATATAAACCGATGGCCAATCAGAGTTGAGAATTCAGCAGCGCTGTGGTATAAATTTTTTGTTATGCTGTATATATGGTTGCTGTTTTGTCTCTGAGGTAAATATACAGTGCAATATCAGCTATATATGTCACAATAGCTGACCTCACCGCACCTTCACACCTTTCCCATAACATTACGAGAACCTGCGCAGATCAGAGAGAACGCTGAGTCAAATCCGAAGCTACAGAATGTTATGCTTTTCGTCTTTTCGCTTTCGTTTTCATCACTCGCTTTTCCTGAGTAACCAGAACAATGTCAATAAACAAACACAAATTAAAAATACATGACATAAAGCACTGCCGCAGCATTACAGGCAGACAGGAGAAAGCTGGAGAGATGTATGTGTATACATGTGCAGTGATGGTGGGTGGATGGCAGTGATTGAGGGGGAAAGGTGTGTGTGTGTGTGTGTGTGTGTGTGTGTGTGTGTGTGTGTGTGTGTGTGTATGTATGTGTGTAATTTTCCAGGCTGAGCATTAACAGGTTAATCCCTTTGACCGAATGGAAAGGTCTCTCCTGCAGAGGATTCTGGGATGTGTAAAGCCTCAGGGTGCGCGGACCATGCCAGGGTCGGATCACCGTGGCAACGTTCCCTCTTCTCCGCGCCCCCTGAGCCACGGTGTGAACAATCGCGCCAAGCCACTGGTGCTCAATCAGATGAGCTCATACAGCTCCACCCAACACATACACACACAAAAACCCCTGTTGACACATATAGACACATACACTTACACATGCACGTACACTACAAAATCCCTTGTAACACTAATTCATTCACTTACTGTTATACATTGTACACAAACACACAAACACAAAGATCTGTGTTTACACACAGACACACAGATACTTGCATAGATACACACTGACACACAAAAGATACACAGTGACACACAAAACCCCTGGCAACATGTACACACACACACACACACACACACACACACACACACACACACAATAACACTCACTCATATACTTATATACACGTATATACACATGCACAGACCCCTGTTAACACACACACACAAAATAGCACAACATATATTTAAATCCCATTTCATGCATCTCACATGTGTACTAATACACACACACGCACATACACTCACATGTGTACTAATACACACACACGCACACACACACACACACACACACACACACACACACATACACTCCCTCTCTCTCTCTATCTCTCTGTATTACAGAAGCTCTGCTTTGCTTAATACCTTCATAAAAACCTTCACACAAAAAAATTCAAATTTAGGCTGTACACAAACTCTCACCTTCACTCGAACACACACAGATATGCCACACACACACACACCCACACATGTGTGATTTCCCCCTGTGCGAACTGCTGTGGGTGTTTTCAGGCCAGGCTCTGGGTAATTACAATGACCTCATCCCGGGGGGGTGGTGATGTGTATGTGTGTGTATGTCTGTGTATATGTGTGCATTTGTGTGGGGAGACACAAGTCCAAAACTGAGCGTACACAATCACTTCATGAAAACACACATACTATTATGATGTAAACGTGTCCTTCTGATATTCCCCCCCATAGCAAAGGGGGATGATTTACACACTTACACACACTTACACTCTTACACACTTCCTGTAAGAGTAGGACTTACTATACACTTGAGCCTAATGAAAAGCGGTTCTCAAAGAGCCTTCAGACGTCTGAATCAGCTGTGGGTTGGAAAAAAAGCACCTTGAAAACATACGTTGCGAGCTGTGGTTATTTTCACACGTTTCCTGACTGGACGTGGACGTTTACAGCTAACTGTTCTTTTAGTGTGTAGGCCAGTCGGTGTGATGATATCATTCACATTCCTGCTGGTGAATCATTTCTGTTGAAATTCAACCACTGTTTACTGGAATGTACACTTTTCCCTTGAACTCTTTGGGCTTTTAATAGCAATTAATTACTGCAATTTATACCACAGCGCTATCTAATTCTCGAATCTGATTGGTCAGACGGTGTTGAATAATTTTCTATAAACATGCTTATTCTAATATTCTATCGTTTCTGTAGTAGCTGCTCATTCACAGGGACATGTATGGGCAAATGCTCCATATAATCTAAAAGTAATAAGAAATATATATATATATCCCCCCCCAAAAAAACGACAATCACACACACGTCATATTTTCTGTGAGGAGACGTTTATTTACATTTTCAGAGCTTGTGTCAGCACTTTGTAACAGTTGGAGGTAAAGCTGTAACTTTTTCCGTCACTGGAAATTCTTAGGGACAGAAAAGTTTACAAGTTTATACTTTCTGGTTTCTCGGTAACCTGACGAAGCACATTTTCAGTCTTAGTAAGTTCAAGAGAGAGAAAAAAGAGAGGCTGGTGAGGGCACTGCTGTTTGTAGCTGCTATAACATAAGTGATAAGTAAGGAATAACACACTTCAATGATGTTTGGTTCTGTAATAAATCAAAAAAAATTATTGTGTAAAAATTGCTGCGGTATAAGGAATAAAACACATCACTGATTATTTTCCTATAATAGCACACCCCAAAGTGTTTCATTTCTTAACTATACTGTATGTTACTACTAATAATAAACATGCATATATTACAATACTACAAAGTGCTGCAACCAAAATGTCAAATTTATTAAAAAACAAGATGCCGCCATTAGATGTAGAAGTCGTGCACAGCAGTGTAGCAACCAGAGCTGACACTAGAACACTAGAATGGAGAAAGGTACTGTCTTTCTTTGTCTCTATGTAGGTATGTCACCAACATAGGCTTTTCATGATAATGACCATCAACCTACATAACCATTTGTTAAAGCTCATTCAAACATGCGCTTGTTGTCATAACAAGTGTTTGAGACAAATTGTTGACATAAGGTTATGTTATGAGACATTATAACACTCTTATACGGTGAAGGTTTTGACAGTGACAGTGATCATTACACTTCAACAACAGCATCGAGTCATTTGCCTCTGGTCTTACATCAACTTGACATTAACGTTGACAAAAGCTGTCTTTATGACACGTGATGTTTTTTGGAATACATGTTTAGAAAATATTTATGCAGGTTTTTGTCAGTTGTCAGAAAGGGGTTATGTAGGTGTCATATAGCTTTATGAATACTGGATTTAGGTAAAGCATTTTGATTCAAATTGCTTAATGATTCACATATGGCCATTGAATGACAAATTACAAAATGGTATTTTGTAGATTAAATACATGTTTTGATTATTTTTAAAAACACACAAGCAGTATACATGGTGAAAATTATACATTGCTAAATGTAAACACTAGCTAAATGACGGACCGATGTGTGTGTGTGTGTGTGTGTGTGTGTTAGTCGTGATTGTGTGTGGTTTATTTGTGCGTCATCTGATGCACCAAAACCCACATCAGAGCTCCAAGAAGAGCCGAGCATGTTGCTGCTGCATGGTGTGTGGTGTGTGTGTGTGTGTGTGTGTAGGTGTGTGTATGTCTGTACGTGTGTGGGAGTGTGTGTGTGTGTGTGTGTGTGTGTGTGTGTGTGTGTGTGTGTGTGTGCTTGTGTGTGTGAATGTCATGGTTAGTTTCAGGCGGGTGTAACTGCTTGCAAAGAGGCCAAATGACCTCACAGTGCACAGCCTGGCTCGGCTGCAATGCACTATGGGATTGTAAAGTAAAATGAGACAGTGAATACCTCACTCAAAGTAAAACTGGAAAGAATGAAGAATCAAATTTACACAAATATCCAGAAGGAAGTTATTGTCTCTTAAGTTTACACTGGAGCTATGAGCAGTGCTTAATTAGTAAAACTTCTGCCCTCTCCCACATACATGAGCTCACAGATGCCTGTGATTGGCTAGTGTCGCTGTGACTGACAGGGGAGAGAGTATGCCATCACGCTTACCCAGAGAACCGACTAATTTTGCTCCCCTGGCTCGTGGCTGTAGCATCGTCGGGATTCAAACTCGTTACCTCCAGACAATAGGGTGAACACGTTTCTTTTGCACCACCTTCACTGTGCCAGGTTTGAATTTTATGAGTGATGGACCAACAAGTTCCAGAAACAGAAACGAAGCCTCCCTTGCTTTTTTAGCATTTTATTCTTCCCCATCATTTTTTCTTACATACAAAGCCAGCTGCCTTTTTTTTCACCATATCCACGACCTATGAGTACATGACTGATAACGTGAGTACGCCACTCATTATGGCCATTACTGAAATGACGAGTCATTCATCCGAATGATTCAAAGCTGGGAGGTGCCGAATCCTGTTCTAGCATTTTCTGGCGCAAATTAAATGACGCTGTGAGGCTAATGTAAATATCTATCAATTAAAAGTCACCCAAAATCCTATTATGTAATTAAATAACATAATCAAATCATTATACCTAATTCAAACGACATTGCAAAACTATATAATTGCATTTTAAATAAGAGAGGAGCTTGTATTCATAAATTTAAAAGCTACTGATGTCCAATATTAATGACAACTTTTAATTCAATTAATAATAGTAGCATATCCTTTTAAAGGACATTACTTGTATCAAGGACCAGAGTTTAATGGTCAAATTATGAATTAGGTCAAGAAAAACATTGGTGTCATGAATTCTGAAAGGGACACTCAGAAAATCAACTTCAGTACGTGCGTAACCCAACTCTGAATACGAGGAACTTTCCCTGCGTAAATATTGACATATCTCTTGAACTTAAATCACCATCTCATTGCATGAAGTTCTGAGTATACACAGTAAAAATGCCAATTTTTATCCTGACGTAACACACACACACACACACACACACACACACACACACACACACACACACACACACGCACTACATAGTTTCTTGTTACAAATCCGAAGCCGAGTCATCATTAAATATAAAACTACACAGCCGTACACTCATGACTAATCAAATTACCAGTCAAGTTCCTGTCAACGCTCTGCACTTCATCAATATTAGCTCGTGACATACAGTACAGTGCTCTGAATTTATTTCCTGTAATAACTTTTCCTCTGTAGTGCTGTTTTCCTCTGCTGTCATTAACAGTCTAATCAAAACATCCACACTGCGATTTCACGCTCAATTAAGAAGTCAGCTCTCATTCGGGAAAACCTCTCAGGAGGCCCGACATTCTTCAGTACCACTGCATTGGTTAACACTCGCTCCATTTAATTTAGCTCGATGTAATTTAGATATCAAACCCCGAGGGATTGGAGTAACATTAATGCCGTAATTCGGTCCTACAGGTGATTCTATATCACATCCTTAAAGATTTGTCTTGGGATGTGGTGCTGATGGAGGAGACAGATTTTACACTTGATATTTTTAATTTTGTAACATATAGGACCCTGTGGATGTAGCATGTGGACGCAAGTGTGAGCCGTTCATACGGGGCTCAAAACATCACCCATGCGTCCATTATGAACCTTGGGAAATATGATTTAGCACTAGCAAGAAACACAAATAGCACAGGGATATATACACTGTCTAGTGAGATAAATTGAGATTAATTATAGTGATCTGGAGTATGATGGAGAAGAAGGAAAACAGGAAGTAGGACCTGTTGGAAGCTAGGAAGTAAAAACAAGACAAGCGCTGGAAACTCCTGGGAAAAAAAAAAACGCTAAATAAAAGTCTCCTCAAAGAAAACCTCACCATATCAATGATTAGTTAAACATGCTGAATTTATTCTGAGCACACTGTAACATACTGAAAACATATACTGTAACTATGTTTAATTATACAATAAATATATTAAAGTGGAAATTTATGGCTTGCAGCAGTTTCGTTTGCTGCAGATTTAATAATCTTGGGATTAATACATTTGCAGCCACAAAGACCAGGGAAAGAAATCACCAGGGAAGAGCCTGTTTTTGTGTTTTTTTTTTCCCTCTTCTTCCAACTGACGCCTTATTGCACAGCAGGGTGTATGGAAAACTGAAAGTAAAGAGAAAGAGAAAGAGAGAAAGAAAGAAAGGGGATTGAAGCCATTACAAAGTTGTCATGCTGTAATTGCAGTAGCATTCATTTTTATTTTCATTGCTTAGCAACACTTTGTGTGTATGTGTGTGCGCGTGTATGTGTGTGCGCGTGTATGTGTGTGTGTGTGTTGTTCATATTCCACTCTCTCTGTGCAGATGTAACAATAAAGTGCTTCTTGCAATATATGGCTTTTAAACTATTTAATTGGACTATAAAATGCTGAAGTATTGATAAAATCCAAGCACATACCTAAACAGTTAAGTGATTTTTAATTTAAAACAAGGAAAAACAAGAAAAAGAAAAAAATAATGAAACAATTGGTGAGAAAAAAACAACACTTCACTATGAGTAACTAGTTAGCAATTATATTTTAAAAGTGTTGATGATAGCTGTGACATTCTTACAAAAGCACCACATAAGTAGGGAATAAAACATTTTGGGCCATGTTGTTATAGGAAAATAATCCATAACAGGTGGTGTGTTATGGCACATTGTGCTTTTTAACCATTTATATTTACGTTTAATGTTGTGGAACATCCACGAGACAAGTGCTATAGCATCTATGAACAGTTGTTCCCTCACCAGCCTCTCTTTTTGCTTTCTCTTAAAGATAAGAAGTGGAAAAAAATGCAGCTTCTCATGTGAATGTGTAAATTCCTCTTGTCCTGAAGACTTTCATGTGGTGGAAAACTGTTACAAAGCAATGACAATGGAGACTCCTTCCATCAACCTTAAATAGACTTTTCCTAACAGATATACCATATCAGTGAATGTAAGCTTTCCTTTGTTATATAAAACAGCACATTTTAAAAATCCGTTTATTTTTAGTATAAGATTACGTGGAGAGTCCACCATACAAGTCCCTGTGAGTGAGCTGTTACTATAGAAACAATAACATATTAGAATGAGCACATTAATATAAAAGTGGGATTTGAATTACAGCCAGAATTCCTGTTCCTGCCTGGTGTTATAGAAATTTCAACACCTTGTGACCAATCAGATTCGAGAATTCAACAGCGCTGTGGTATAAAATGATTTAACGCAATATAACCCTACCCTTCTGTCTGCTTTTTATAGCAGTAAATATGCAAATCGTTCCCATCCCACGTCCTCATTGCCGATGCAGACACGTCCAGTTAATTGAGCGTTCACACAGAGGCGTGCCGCCAGACACCAATTTAACGAGGTCGTGTGTCAGCATGCATCATGAATATCCTACTCACTGACAACTGTGTAATATTAGATGCTGATCTGATGTGTGCATTTGACAGGAGAGGACGTGAAGGTCTGGACACAGCCGACATCAGTATGAATACAGATTATAATACTGGATTGGCCTGAATTTAGTTTAAATATTCTATCCTGTAATGACCTTTTGTAAATCCTTTTAAGAGTGTTATAATGCTAAAAGAGAATTTCAACATGAAACTTGTTGTGTGTGCTTATAAATATCTAACGTGCTGCATGAAAATGGCTGCTCGTGTGGAAAAACATCCCAACCCACTGGAGGTGGATCACTGATGATTTGGGGCTGTTTACGATTTGTGTTCCATGGGCTCTTAAGAAGAGTGATAAAATCATGAATTCTGCTATGTACCAGGATGTTTTAGCTGATCTGGTTTCTTTTGCCAGGAGCTTAAGACTTGCTTATCGATTGATCTTTCAACAAGAGAGTGACCCTAATTAAAACAGAAATTATTGCTAAACTGACACGCTCATGCCGGCTTCTCCTTTACAACATCAGAAGGATTCGTCCATTTCTATACACACAGGTGCTTAGATTTACAACATTTGGCAGGTGCCCTTATCCAGAGTGAATTATATTTATCTCATTTATACAAGGCCCTTATACAGGGTTAAAGGGCTTGCTTAAGGGCCCAGCAGTGACAGCTTGGCAGTGCTGGGATTTGAACTCACGACGATCAGTAGTCCAACGTCTTAACCACTTGGCCACCACTGCGCTATACGGTGCTTATTCATTCCCTTGTCATTTTGAGACTGGACTACTGCAACCCGCTCCTGGCAGGTCTGTTTCTGCGCACCATTTGATCAATGCAACTGATCCAGAATGAAGCTGCACGACTTGTTTTCAACCTTCTCAAGTTCTCCCATATCACCCCCTTGCTACACTCCCTTCACTGGCTTCCTGTAGCTGCCCACATCAGATTTAAAACACTGATGCTTGCCTACAAAGCCAAAAATGGAACAGCACCCATCTACCTTAAAGCTTTTATCACCCCCCCCCTCTGCATCACGCTCCCTCCGATCCTCTGGAACTGCTGCTCGGTTGGACCCACCATCTCTCAGGGTACAAGGCAGGCATGCATCAATGCTCTTCTCTGTTCTGGAGCCTAGGTGGTGGAATGAACTTCTGAGTCACTGGCGTTCTGCATATGATGACTAAAGACCTACATAAAGTACTTAAATTAGCATTTGTTATTTAAATTTTTTATTTTTAAAAAAAATCCACGTCTTGTATGTTTTTTCATACTATACCAACCCTATTGAAACCCTACTGAAAACCTGTAGTTCTATACATACATAAACCTGACAATATAAAGAAGGAAATATTCTACATGTGCAAGTGTTTTACAACCTTGTTAATTATCACAGGAGGAAACTCAGTGCTGTTATTCTCTCCAGGGAACGCTTCACCTACTCTTAATTGTGCAACAGCAATCCATGGCCAGGAGTCCGAGAGAGTTAAATTGGCTGTGCTGTCTGGGTGGGAGGGATAGTATACTCTAGCTCTCTCTCGCCTGTCAATCACAGCAACAGTAACCAATTGCGGGCATCTGTGAGGTCATGTATGTGGAAGAGGGTAGACAGCGCTTTCCTCCGCTGCCCTGTGACACAGCATGAGGAGCAGTTTGAAAAGAGAAATGAGATGGCTGGCTTCACGTATCTCTGACTTCACCCTTCCCGGTTGATAGCGGAGAGCTGGCTGATGGCTGATGGGGGGAAAAATGTAAATATATATAAAGAAATATCAAATGGGAACTTTTAGGGGTAGTGAACAGAACTTGACATAGAATAAATAGCATAAATAGTCTAAGTAGACCTTAGGTCTTTCAATCACGAGCAAATGCAGCATCAATACATGACGCAACATAAAATTAAATAGGAAAGATGTTTGTGTTTCGTTATTAAAAAAAAAGTGCATGGTGGTGTATGTATGAGCGCCGTTATTAATAGAATAAATAATTGCTGTTGCCATGAGACGCATGGACCGCTGCTTATGATTCAGCTGCAGATGTAGTTCACATTTACTATTGCATAATGCAGAATGAATATGCAGGCTGTTTTTTTTGTTTTTTTTCCTTTCCCGGATGCTTGTTTGTGACTCATTGTGCTCCCTCCTGTATCCTCTGGACAGTGTCTGTTTGGTTCGTGACTTTTGCTCCAGAAGCATGTGCACTCCTGGTTGGAAATTAGGCATCCACAGGAGCAGGAGGACTCTCATCAGTGTCTCATTTACACAAGTGTTTCTGTTTATTGGCCATGTATTAGAGTTTGGGATATGTAAATAATTTCTCAGTCAGAGAAAAAAGTAAGTCTAGAGTCCTGTCTAAAGCAGGACTATACTCTTAGAAAAAGAAGATTATTGAAGGGTTCTTCATATATTTAAGTGCTCTAGCTTTCTAAATAGGTTCTTTTTGAAACCTTCTGCATAAGAAAAATCCCTCTGTAACAAAGGCTTCCCCAAAAGAACAAATCAAAAAATTCCCTTAGGGAGCTCGATTTAGCCATTTCTGAGAGTGTAGCCAAATTAGCCACAACAAAACACACAACATTTAGCAAAGAGCTCACAACATTTAGCAAAGAAGCACTGAACTTTTTAAAATGTTTATTTAATTGCTTTTTTTTTGTTGTTTACGAGTCTTAAGTATATGTCTGCCTGTTAACGGGTCTTTTTATGGTACTATCCTGCTGATAGTAAAAAAAATCATTATAAACCATTTCTAGTGACTTGTTATTGTGTTTCTGGTTATCTGTAATGGTAGTTTAATGGAATATGATGTTCCTAATGGTTCCTGATGGATTATCTTATCTTATTTGCATAGTAATCATCAACCCGTGAAAGTAGGTCCTATTGGGTATTGGCTGTGTTTCATAGTAACCATAAAATTCCTAATGGAAACCTTCAGGAATTTTAATGGAAACCTTTAAGTCCATTCCAAATTCCCATTAAGGACACTAACATGATATAAACCATTCGAGATTTTCCAAATATATTTTTAATTTTTTCAGCCTTTTTCATTTGGCAAGAAAGTGTAAACTTAGAGGAAAAAATAAACACGCTAGCTAGAGTTGAATAACATCTCTTATGTGAGAAAACACCACAGCTCAAAGCCAAATGCTGGCCAATGACTTGCTGACATTTTTTTTTTTAAAGCAAACACAATGTGCTACTTTAAAAAAAACTTTCTTAGAAAAGGCCCAGTCATCTCCTACACAGGAATTTATATACTTTTTTATGTCAGTATTAATGCACTTAACTATCTATCTCTCACCATATGTTATTACATTACGTCAGCAACAACTTTTAGCCTTGTAATTTCGTTTTCTGGGCTTTGACGTACCTAGTGATCTAGCTAATGAATTTATTATGATTTGTCCACCTGTGACAAGTAATGATTTTGATTACCGGGCAGTGAGACTTTCCCACAGATGCTTCAAACCTCCTGTGGTTGATGTCTGACGTGCTAAGTGTAGAAGCAGACAGTGTGTATTAAAGGATTACCCATGATACATTTCATAGAGCCTTCTAACCTCAGCTAGACAGGTTAGACAGGGTGGATCAGGGCGTTCTGATGGATATTACGAGGAGCTGTGGCTTGGGCAGGGAGAGTGAGAGACAGCAACATGCTAATCACTGTTTTACATTTATTTACCACACACACACACACACACACACACACATACACACACATATGCACAGAGGGTTGGGTGAATCATGCCTCTTCAGTGGGCGCCTCTGGAATCAGCCCACATAGCGCTAGCAAAGGTGGAGTGCTCCTCAGAGACTACAAAAGTGTATGAGTGTGTGTGTGTGTGTGTGTGTGCCCACTCAGCTTTGCTGTTTCTTTGCTGCCGAGATCTGACACCTGCTGATTCACCAAGTGAGACTCACCTTAGTCATTTACTGCAATAAATAAAGCCATCAGGCGGCACACAGTAGCAGTTCGTGCTAACGCTCTCCGGCTCTTTCACACAATATAGACTTCTCTCACATTCTCACTACTGCACAAATCCTTTCAGCTTTAAGATCTTTGTTTCTTACTAAATTATGAGAAAAAAAAAGTCAGAGGTTTTGTAGTATCTAAAACAGGACTAGCAAGGTTAGCTAGTACTAAATTCCTGAGTGGAGGAAAGTTAGCAAAGAAGTTAGCAAAGAATCTCTGCAGCAAGTTTTTAAGTGTTTATTTGATTGTTTTCGATTTGTTTTTGACTTTCAAAGTATAGGATTGTGTGTTAACTATTATTTAAAGGTACCAACCTTTCATATGTGGTGTAAACATGCTGCTTGGGTGATGCTAAGCTAACAGCCAGGTAAGAGAGCATGTTTTTTTTGTTGTTGTTGTGCTTTACTCGCTAATGATGGTGGGGAGGGGAGAGGTGGGGGTTAGGTTTCTCTCAGTGTGTAACTGTTTGAATAGATATGAGGAGATTTTACAGCAGAGAAGTAATATTTAATCAGGGCACTTATCTCCTCTTGCCTGTTTAAATCATAGCACAGTGTCTTGACTTGTTGATTTTGCTAACTAGCTCTGTATACTAGCTCAAAAAGTCAGTAAATTTATTGCTCTAGGAAGGAGAATGTCTGTGTCAATGGTGGCCACCAAAAATAGACGTAAGTATTGCTTGGTAAATAAAGTGTATGATGCAAGTTTGCTGCACCTCATGTGAGACGGCTGCGTGTGATGGATTGGCTGAGTTTGGCTCTGCTTGGCTCGGTCGATCGGTTCAGCCTGAGCTTTTCCCATCACGGCCAGGGTGATATTGACATTGGCATGGTTCGGTGTGCTGTAACATCATTAATTATTCATTAAAACACATTGTTCTGTTTTGGACCAGGAGAGGATTTGCTTCCCAGAAACCATGTTGTGTTTTGATTTGTTATTACTTCCATCTTCTTCATGTATTTTTCTGGGTTTATAAGTAAGCTTTCTGTATTGTATTTGATTGGATAAGATGCTGATTTGATTTATTGCTTCTCTTATTTAAGTCAATTTCTATGCTTTGATGCCAATTCAGTTGAGGTCCAATACAGAAAAGTCAAGCAAATTTCACGTGGGAATAATCACATGATTTTCACACCTCAGTTAGACGTGTTATGTTTCATACATTTTCTACATGTGGACATGTTGTGCATGTGTTTTCTTTTTTTTTTTTTTAACTCATGATTATGTGTTTTTTACACATGATTTATTAATTTTCATGTTCATTTTCCCCACATTTTTTCATATGCTTCTTTTATTTTTACGTTGTTTTTTTTTTTTAACAGATGATTCATTTATCATCACATGTGCATGTGTTTAGGTTTCACGTGATTTTTCCCCCACATAATTCATTCATTTTTCACGTTTGGATTTTTTTCACATGCTTCATTTAGTTTGACATGAGAATGATTATTTTCATATTATTATTATTTCCCATATAGTGCATGTTTTATATTTCATGTGATTTTTTTCACAAGCTTTATTTTTTCCTGACATGAGATTTTTTTTTTTTTTTTACACATGATTCATTCATTTTCACATTGTGCTCGTGTTTTTATTTTTAACATGAATTTTCTTTCCATGTTAATTTGTCACATGTGATCCCACATTGTTTACATGATGTCACAAGGATTTACTGCATAACCTGGTGAAATGCAGCTTCACATGTGGACACACATTACTCATGTAATCGCATGTGAAATGGACTATCATGCGTAAAATGTAAAGCAGTTTGTAAAGTCTGTCTAAAGCACTCCGTCGATGCAGGCTTATAAGACAAGGAGAAAAAATATGCAATGTATCAGGAGACACAGCAGTGCTGCAGGTGAATTAATAACCCAGCGCTACTGCTCAGGCCTGCGGAGGGGCAGATGGAGAGCAGAGCCATGTCTCCAGGCTGAGAGAGAACCCTGATGTCTAATACTGCGTGTAATTTCAGCTGAAGAACCAGGAAAATTTTAAGGAAACCCCTGCAGGTTGTTTATGTGACAAAATCCATTTAGGCATTTAATATTAAGTCAACACCCTGGCAAAACCCTTCAAGTAAAGAAGCTCGTAGTCTACCAGTGTGTGTGTGTGTGTGTGTGTGTGTGTGTGTGTGTGTGTGCGTGCACTTTATAGAAACTATACTGTATAGATTTGCCTTCTTGTACATTTTTCTTCTGTTATTGTCTGTCTTGTGAGTTGTTTGTAGGAGTTTTTAGTGTGTGGGAGTTTTTTTTTTTTCCTAAGCCTCGGAGGTTTGAAAAGAGGATTTAGCATTCTGTAGAATACACGTTGCATAAAGAGTGGATCAAACACACACACAATGCAAACTCTCTGTAATCTCCATCATATATTAAGGATATGGTTTATAATTTATTCATTTTCACAATAGTACTAAAATAAACTGTATCTTTCAGGGTTCACTGCTTGTCACTGGGGATGTCCTTTGTACAATTGAGAAAATTGTTTCTCAAGTGGTCTTATAGGTTCTAACCTGTAAAAGTTCCCCCCAGAATGCTTCAGGGGGCTAGATGAGAAGGTGAATGTCCATTCTTCAGGGTGTTATAGGATAATCAAGCTTTCTTCACTTCCTAAATGGGTCCTGCTGATAAGAAAACACTCTTTTGTTAAGTTATATGTAATACTGTTAAGGGTTCTTCCAGAGGAACAAGCAAAGAATGGTTAATGGTTCTAGATTTAAAACTGTGACAGTATTTTTAAAACTTAGTTTAAGACACCGTGAAAGAAAAATCTTAGAAAAAAACGAGTTAAATCTGTGATTTGTCACTCTGGTGGAACCCTTGAATGTTCTATGTATATACAGCACTGCAATCAAACATGGTTCCAAGCACAACAATGTAAAGAAGCTAAGAACCCTTAACTATCCAAGGTACCCTCAAGGAACTTTTTTTCATTTTTTTTTTTTTTACAAGTGTACCTTACGTTACCAGGACAAGGACTAACAAAGAACTAGCAAGGTGAAAAAAAATCACATCATTTATAAGGTCTTTAACTGTTGTATGTTTGAGGGTACTTTGGTGTAGTCGGTACCATTGGTACTTTTTGTTCCCCAAAGTACAAACACCTTGAAAGTATCCTCGAAATTACAACACGGATCAACAGAGTCTTAAAGGTACACTATAGCTTCACTTTCTCAGATGTTTTAAGGTACAGCAAGGTACCTCATGTACCTAAAATGTGCACTCAGAGATACAACAGCAGTTCTTAAAGTAGTTAAGTACCTTTTTTTAATTTAAAATGGTTTTTCTTACCTTGTTAGTCCTCATCCAGTTAATATAAGGTACACTTTAAAAAGGATACATTATGTTGGGTTATGGGCTTTTTGTACCTTTGTACCTGGCATCTTTACACAAAGATGAGCATCTCTTAAGCATGTACATGGCCTCTCTCTCTTACACACACACACACACACACACACACACACTTATTACAGCATGGGGTTTTGTATAGTAAGAGTTCTCAGCTGTGTTTTTGTTTTGGCAATCCGTTGCCATAGCAACATCCTTCTGACAAGGGCAAGGCCCGAGAATGCTACTCTTAAATGCATAAGAGAAGACACACATCTGCACGGTTCTGCACGGTTCTGGTGTCCCCTGGTTCCTCACCTTCGTCCCACCAAGGATGATCTGAGCAGAAAAACTTGGTATCCATCTGTATGTTCCATGTGTGTGTTGGTGGGATAGTTGGTGTTGGTGTTGGCGGTGGTGCAACGTGCACGTGTGCATGTACAGCGTATATACGCAGTGTGTGTGTGTCTGTGTGTGCGCGTGTGTGTGTGGGACTGGGTAGAGAGGCTGCAGGATTGAGTGTTGGCACCGGTGGAGCTTTCTGATGAGTCAGGTATTCCTCCCCCATAGTTTAGTGAGTCATCACGGCGGATCATGATGGTGAGATTTTCGCTCGTCAGAGTGCATTCGGTGTGTGTGTGTGTGTGTGTGTCTGAACCTGAGAAAGAGCACACAAGAATGGGCAGAACTCCTTCTGAGGTGTGAAGTCACACACACACACACACACACACAACTGAGGAAGTAAAGTTTGAAACTTCTGAACACCACCGGTGCCGTACCTAGTACAGCCGTATCCAAAACACTACACTGGAGCTCTTTCACAAATAAATTGTTAAAAACAAATCCAGATGTTTAAAGATTTTTTTGAATTGCTTTGAACATCATGTCATACTTTAAACCCTCTCTACTTTAAAACCCCTGGTTCTACATGGAACCGCTAAGTGTTCCATGTAGAACCAGAGGTTTTAAAGGGACAAACCCTTTAGGCAGCTACATGAAACATTTTTTCCCCAAACGTGTGCCTTTATATAGAATGTTTCCTTAAGAGTTCTTTGTGTCTGATGAAGAAACACGCTGTTGTAGGGTTCTGCATGAAGGTTTTTAGTGTTCTCCCAGAGGAACAGCTGAAGATACATGAAGGGTTCTAGATTTAAACATTTTTTCCTAAAACTGTGACATTATCTTTAAAATTGAATTTAACGAACCATGAAATGAAACTCTTATTCCAATTTTGCACCATAATGCGACTTAAGCCTCTGTTGGTGGTTCTGCGTAGAACCTTTAAGGGTTCCGGCGAAGGGACAAACCCTTTAGGCAGCTACATGCCTTTATATAAAATCAAATGTTTCCTTAATTAAGGGTTCTCTGGATAATTAGAATTTTTTTTAGCTTCTTAAAAAGGTTCAACTTTGAACTGTCTGTGATAATTAAGTTGTAGTGTTCTACATAAACGTTTTTAGTGTTCTCCCAAAAGAACAGCTGAAGACTCATTAAGGGTTCTAGATTTAAACATTTTTCCCTAAAACTGTAACAGAATCTTTATACCTTGGTTTAAGGAACTATGAAATGAAAATCTTAATATAGTTTTGTTCCTTAATAAGATTGACAGTTACGTTGGAGGGTCTACATAGACCCTTCAAGGGTTCCAGCAGAGGGACAAACCCTCATGGAAGTTACGAGAAATATTTCTTTCCAGTAAGATGACTTTATTTATCTGGGAATGTAAATTCAGATTATAATATAAGGTTCTTTGGAGAATTTGAGTCTCTTAGCTTAACTGTGTTAAAAGAAACACACTTATGTAGGTTCTACAGAAAAGTTTTTAGTGTTCTCCCAGAGGAACAATGGTTACATCTAGAACCCTAAATGGGTCTTCAGTTGTTCCTCTGGAAGAACATTAAAAACCTTTATGTAGAACCCTACAGTAGTGTACTTCCTTGTCAGAGACAGTTCAAAGTAGAATCCCTTTAGGAAGATAAGAAAGTCACTGGATTTTGATCAAGAAAATTAAGAAAAAGAAAAGAATTCATGAAGACTTTGGGTTTCAGGTTGTCTTTAGGGCAACAGTGGCTCATGAGCATAGATTCTGTTGGTGCAGGACAACATTAAATAATGAGTTGAGAGGCAGTCACATTTGACTTATGCTATAGGCTAGTCAATTTTTAGAGTAAATTTTTTGTTCTTTTTCTCAGTCTTTGCATGGAAAACAAGGGACATGATCCACTCCATAAACCCCCTTTCCCTCTCCCAATCATCGCAGCATATTTTACAATAGAAATGGTTCTCTACATCATAGACACACTATCTGCACTTACACTTTGCCTTTGTTTGCAGAAACCTCTTAGATTTAGTTCCTAGATTTATTACTAGCCCAATTTGTCAACCCTGTCATTAACTGTCTGTCTGCTTCTCCTCCCTTAGATTGAGCATGGGGCAGTGTGATTCCTACCCCAATGGGCCTCTATTAGTGCTTGTCGCAGTTAATATTTATGACTACTACGTTCAATATTAACTCTATGGAAGCTAGAGTGTACTGTGCAATGAGAAATGTGGACAGACATTCATGATTTCTCAGTGGAGGGCGAACTGAGATGTGTCAGGAGCACGAGTATCTGTACAATGTAAATTCGAAATAAAACAGCTGGGCTGCAATTGCTGGGTCCTTGACCCAATTGGGTGACACCTCCAGGTTTGTTTTGCTATCACCACCTCCTAGTAATGGGAAAGCACATGTACATATTTTGTGTGTTCAGTTTTTGTCAGCAGCAAGATGTGTGATTCCTAGTCGTTAGTGTGAGGAAATCGTCAAAACATTGTACAAAGTTAAAAGAGAAAGTGTGCAATGCCCAGTGTTTTTTTCCCCCCCATAATCTGTTTTTCAAACCTGCATATTGTAACCAAGGCTTTACTTTGAACCTACATCAGACTGTGTTACACCCTGGTGATAAATGCCTTAGGTGTGAATTCAGTAATTCATTTAAACCCTGTCTTTACTGGTGAACATGTTAATTTGGAATCTTGACCTTTAAGCATAAATGTTTAATGGCATTTCAAGCTTGGATTTGCTTAGAACTAATTAGTCCTCAGGGAGCTAAGGAGAATTAAGGTTTTAGAGGAAAGAGCATATTTATTTCAGGAAATTATGACAATTTACATTTATTCAGTGGCAGACATATTTATTAAGCTGGAGCGACCTTACGGAGCGGAGTGAGGTAGAATTGGCTATTACTGATTTAAAAGTGAAGTTATGATGAAGAGTTTAATAGTTGACTAATAAGTAAGGAATAAAACACTTGGGGGTGTGCTGTTATAAGAAAATAATCAACTACATGGGTGGTGCAAAGTGTTTTATTCCCCTTATATCACAGCAATTTGTAAACGATTCTAATTTTTAATTAGAGAACAACACGTCATACCTTTATCCATTTATCGTTACATTTAATGTTGTAGAACATCCATGAAACAAGTCAGAAAAAAACATTCCCTCACCAGCCTCTCATTGTTTCTTTCTTTTGAAAGACAAAAATAATTAGCTTGTCATGCTACAGAGAAACCATGAAGCTGTGTCAGAAAACATAAAGATACAGCTTTACCTCTGAATGTTCCGAAGCGCTGACACTGGAGACTCCTTCCAAAAATACTAAATAAACTTCTCAGAGAAAATGTATAGAAAATTATAGAAAAGTTTGTTTAATCTGTTTATGTGAAGTGACACTGTACAAATCCCTGTGTTAGCTGTTACTATATAAAACAGTAATTCATTAAGACGTGACCATTATTATAAATCTGGGATTTGTATTATAGCTGGCACTATTGTCAGAGCTGCTGTTGTAGAAAATTAATCAACACATCACATTCAAGAATCCAGTTTGGGTTCTGTGACTGGGACAAAAAGATCAGGAACAAAACGTTCTAATGGCTGTGGTGAATAATAAATGTGCCTAATGTTTGAACATTTGGAATATATTTATACAATTTATAAATTTACGTCCTGCAAAAAGTTTAAGAAACTCCTGACCTAAAATGGCCGCCCAAGACCGAGAAGTACATTGTCAACTCTCCAATGAAAAGGTTTCCTTTGATTTCTGGAGGTAAATTCGTTTTTTTGTTTAATCAGAGTGATTTATTCAGGCTCGTGGTTATGCCTCATTGGCAACTTTCACCATTTTTAAACTCTAACAAGCCTCAGTTTCTTTCGAGGTGTTTTAAAAGCCATTATTTCCCAACTGTTTGGATCAGATGGTTCAAATTGTGGCCAACAGCTAATGTCTCACATATGCAGCAGCGCAGTTAGAGCCGAGCCAACTCTAACACATATGGAAAAGGTTATGTAAGAAGTGTGTTTTGTCACCCCTCCTGTTCCAAGGGGGCAGCAGCATGATGCACATACCGTCGCAAATGTTGAGCACTGGTGTGTGTCGTGCCTGGGACACACACACACCCACACACACACACTCTCTATCTACAATGGAGAACAGTCCAGATTAGAATTTGTAATTTCATATTGAGTCATATGCAAAGTGTGGCTGTTTGTACTTGTTTCTAGGTGTGTGTTTGATCGAGTCAGAATACAAATCATCTAATATTCATCCAGTCGACCGCTTTGAAGTGCTATTTTGTTTGTGTGTGTGTGTGTGTGTGTGTGTGTGTGTGTGTGTGATAAAAGTCTTAATACATACGCATCTATGTGAGTACTTGCATGTAATTTGAAAGCAGACAATCTTAAAGGCACTCTTTCATATTTTAAAGTCCCTCTAAATGTATATATTATTACATAACGTGTGTTTTATGAGTATGTCCTTTCAGGGAAATTAATTTTAGTGTGCAAACGGATAAAAGTGTCAGAACTGTCATTCGCATTGTTTTAAGAAATGAGGCAATAAACATATTGGAAAATGTTATTGGAAAATCTGAGTTAGGATTGAACACATGACAAGCATGTGTTGCTGCATCATAAAATATATAAGGACTTTATAAGTCCTATAAGGAATATATAAAATATACTACTATAAGGAATATATAAAATAAACAAGTCGTATTTTGAGATTTAACCAGGGATGCTGCATATATTTAATTGAAAATGGCCTTTTTGTTTCAAAGCGTTACTTTTTTTTCTACAGACATTTTTTTTAAAGAAACATACATTTTTTCTGGGCATGGTGGCTTAATGGTTAGCACATTTGCCTTGCACCTCCGGGGTTAAGGGTTTGAATCTCAATTCGATTCGAATCCTGATTTGAATCCCATCCCCGCCCCGTGTGCACAGAGTTTGCATGTTCTCCCTGTGCTTCAAGGGTTTCCTCTGGGTATTCTGGTTTGCGTTGTAAGCTGATTGGCATCTCTTAATTGTCCATAGTGTGCTAGTATGTGTGTGTGTCTGTGTGATTGTGCCCTGCGTTGGGTTGGCACATCGCCCAGGGTGTCCCGTGCCTTGTGCCCTGAGTCCCTTGGATCGGCTCCAGGCTCCCGGTGACCCTGTGTAGGATAAGTGGGACAGAAAATGGATGGATGGATGCATTTTTCCCCCAAAAAGCATTTATAGTAGTCAATCCTTTTCTGTGGTTGAATCTTGGATTGCACATGTTGTGCACTGTGTTATATCCTATGTAGTAAGCTTATACAGTTTACTTAAATTCACACATGCCGTTGTGAATTCATTACATCCATATTTCCAACAACATAATAATAATAATAATAATAAAGATTGTGTATTTTGAGTTGTTTTTGAGTTTGTATGTCAGAGATAGTATTCCTCATACCACAGCGATTTGCCAATGACTACAATTTTTAGGTACATTTAATGTTATGAATGTCCACGAAACTCAAGTCTTCAGGACAGAGGAGTTTTGCCGTTTCTTGGAACTAGTTAACTTAAAGAGAGAGGAAAAAGAGTGGCTGGTGAGGGAACACGTGTTCCTGTTTATATGTATATGTTTACATACATCGATAACTCCTGTGTTGGGAAACTCTTATGACTATTACAAAGTGCTGACACTGGAGACTCCTTCCATAAATGTAAAATAAACATCTCTGAGTGTCTGCTATACAAGTCCCTGCGTATGAGCTGTTACTATAAGAGTGATAACTTATTAGAACGAGCACTTTAATATAAACCTATTATTTATGTTACAGTCATAACTATTGTCAGAGCTGCTCTGTTTTTAAAATATTAATCAACACCCCCAAAGTAAAACACCTTCCTTTGTCCCTGTGTATGTATAGTATGAGTGCAGGAACTTGTTTGTTTTCATTTGAGGAAACAGTGGGATTCATCCATTCTTGTTGGAGACAGTTGTAAAAAATTGACAGTTGTATTTCTGTAATATAATTAAAAAAACAAAACAAAACTGAAATCTGTCCAGTTGTGTACACATCTGTATACTAACTGTTAGTTTTCAGAGTTGAGCATGAGCTACAGTTGTAACATGTGGTATACAATTATGCCAGTACAAGCACAGTCCAACCCACACACACACACACACACACACACACACACACACACCTGAGTAGTTGAGGGTTTGACAGTGGCTGTGTGGACTATCTGGTCACAAGCTGACATTTTCCTAAATCTTTCATAATAATGTAAACATCGTAATGAATTCAGAATATTTACCTTCATCATTTTACCTCTGATTTATGGAAGTAGTCTGACCACGTCCAACATGGCATTTACATAATCAGGCATGACAGCTCAGCTCGTGTGTGTGTGTGTGTGTGTGTGTGTGTGTGTGTGACTAATGAACCCAGTATTCCCGCATAGAGAAAGGAATAATAGCTACAGGCCTACAGCTTTAAGGATTCACTTCATACCTTAGCACATCTCTGAAGTAGTTTTGTGTGTGTGTGTGTGTGTGTGTGTGTGTGTGTGTGTGTGTGTGTGTGTGTGCGCGCGCACACGCTTATGTATGTATTTCTTGTCTTGTTTCACCTTGAATTATGTCAGGTGTTAAAAAATATCAGTCAAATCTTTGTTGATGCTTTGAATTATTTATCATATGGCAAAGTTATTTATGTCTTGAAAGAGACAAAACGTAAGATCAAATGAACTTAAAAGAAATCATGTAAAAGCACGCTGATTTGTTTTGTAAAAATCATAGTCAATACACTGGGCAAGAGCCAAAATACAGGTTGCCAGGAATAAAAACAAACAAGAAAAGAAAAAAAAAACAAAAAACGACAGCTCGTCAGGGTGAGAACCAGAGAATTCTAAACACAGGCAACTAAGAAAAAACAAACAAAAAAATGGATTAGTAATGCAAGGAAACATGCAGGAGGAAGACCCGGGTGCCAAGAGTGTAAATAATACACAGTGAACAGAGCGAACCAATCAGGAAACAAGTGAAACCTATTACCAGACATAGTGAGGGTTAATAAGAACAGCAAGTGAGTGTTTACATTTAAAAAAAAAAAAAAAAAAAAAAAGGACAGATGGGTTGTAGAGAGTGTGTGTGGCTCAATGGGGACAAATTCAGGAATTCAGGATGAACGTCACTAAATAAAAATCTCCCTCAGATGATTAACCATCACTACAGCATCACACATTACACCATTTTCAGATGAGTGCAGATCTAAAAATAATGCTATTTGATCTTATTCATCATCCAGTGTCGTACTTTACGTCCTAATGACACTGACTGCGGTTTTGGTCTTCTAAATGATGCGTCAGGAAGCCTTTGAATATCACAAATAACTGCAGTCATTGTGTTGATGCCAAACATCTTAAAAGATAGTTTCTTGGCAAAGCTGGGTAAATATAGACGAGAAGCAGAGATTAGAAGAGTAAACATGCAGTGAGGCCCAGTTCAGCTGTTAGGAATAAAACAGTTACCAAGCAGACGTTTATTTTCCAATAACAGCACTTCCTGTGCTTTATAAAGTTTTTATTATTCTTATACGACAGCAATTTGCCATCATTAAACACCGACGGTCACTTTTCATCCGTTTATAGATACATTTAATGTTGTAAAAAAAAAAACATTTGTTCCTGGTTTCACTTGCATTATAGAAGCTATAAACACTTGCTCCCTCACCAGCCTCTCTTTTTCCTCCCTCTTTAAGTTAATGAGACAAAAGAAATTGCAGCTCCCAAGTGAAACAGAAAAGTGATCACCCTATTGTCAGGAAATCGCAAGTTCGAATCCCAACGATGCCAAGGAGAGCCAAGGGAGCAACATTGGCTGTAGTCTCTGGATGGGAGGGATCTATCCATCTCTCCTGTCAATCACAGCAACACTATGCAATCATGTCATGGGCGTGTCGGAAAACTTAACGCGACAGCTTTCCTTCTGACTGTTACAAAGCGCAACAAAACAACCTTCCAAACACGTTAAATAATCATCTCCTTACGGAAAACTTCACCATATCAACAGTTATATGTTTCTTAAAAACACTGTGGAGCATCTGCCATGTAAGCTGTTACTACAGAGACAAGGACATCAATATAAACCTTTGATTTGCACCTTCAGGATCGAGAATTCAACAGCATATAACACACCTCGCCTACATTTGCATACTGGAACATGACTGGCCCTTATATTTTATGATGCAATAACATTCGCTTGTCACATTCAACACTAACTTGAACTGACCTGTTTGTCATCTCAGCGTGTTTTTTATAAAATTTAGAATGATATTAAATTAAATCATGTCTTTGCCTATAATGATAACACAGAGGAATAACTAGCACTGAACACAGATCTCTAAGTATATACATGTTCTAAATATAGAATTTTAATTAGAAATAAAGGCCAGTACTTGGAAAGAGCTAGAAAATTAAAAAACACCAGAAAACACTGAAATTCTTTTATGTTTTATGTTGTGCTCTGGGCCACATTTCAATCTTCCAATATGATGCGCTGTGTATAACGTTGGTGTACAGTAGGAAACAGGGAGAACAAATCTCTTCACTGCTTTACCCATGGGGGAAAAGAAGAGAGATTGTGAGAATGGATTTAAAGTCTCTCTCTCTCTCTCTCTCTCTCTCTCTCTCTTCTTTTCGAATCAAAGTAAGCAAAGACTTTTCTCCTTTTTTTTTTGCCTGTGGGAAAAAGGGGGTGGAGAAGGAGAAGTGGGTAGGGTGCTTAGTGTAAGGATGAACACGCACACACACACAAACACACATACACCCTCAGTTGCAGTAAATCCTCTTCAAATTCTAAACTGAATTTCTGAATTTTAGAGGATTCCACCACATGCTGAGAAACAAACACAAGAGCTACACACATCAGAAACATTACACATTTACATTCATTCATGCGGCTGATGCTTCAAGTCAATTGTATTTTATTTGTTTATCACTTTAAACAATAGACGTTGTCACGAAGCGGCTTTGCAGAAATTCAAATGTAGATTTAATGCACAAAGGATCAAGCCAGAGGCCACAGTGATGAGGAAATACTCCCTGAGATGTCAAGTGGAAGAAACCTGGAGAGGAACTAACCTCTCAAGGGAACCCATTTTCCTCTTGGTGACACTAGATTGTGCGATTATACTACGCATTACGCATACGCATTACACTATACTGTACAAGAGGAAAGCCTGGGATAAGCACAGGACATCCTTTATGATTACTTGCAAAGGGGACTTACAGACCTGCAACCCCGAATCAGTCTGAAGTAGAAACTGTAGTGTGTATATACAGGGTTTTACGGTAACCACCAGGTGTGTTGTAGTTAAGATGTAGACTAGAAATCTAGAAAGTTTACATGAATAAAAGGTAGGAATGTTTGTAATAGAAAATTTACATTCTTTCTTTAAATTCTTGGAAAAAAGATGTTATGTACAGCACCTAACAAGATTTTTGGTTTTACATCTTAACAGAAATGGATGAGCGGCAGCCTTTTTCCCTGAAAGTGCCTGGTGGTTACAGTAAAATCCCACATATACACACACTCCTGTTTCTACTGTACTGTTTGAACACATCTGCACTGACTGATGTAGGAGAGCGAACAGCGTTTTTACTCACGTTCTAATTATCATGAGAATTATATTCATTTTTAAAGTGTCAAAGTTAACACTTCATTGTAGTCCTATTTATTTATTTATTTATTTTTAATTTCATTTTTTTTTTCTCTGCTCAAAAACGGCACTTTTTCGACCTGAATATTTCAGTGGAATCCCTAATAAACATAGTTAGCTTTTTTTAATCACTTTAATGAACTCAAACCATTCTTCATCTCCATGGCTGCATCTTTCAAATGGGAAAATCGAGACGAGCTGATAGCATTGATCAAAACATTACTAATGTCATATGGGGTGAAGGGGGCAGGGCTTCCAGGGGGTCAGTTAATTCCTGCATTCCAGATATGTGAGTTGGCTCATCTGCCATTTTTATTGGAGGGAAAAAAGAAGCTTTTTTTTTTTTTTGCATGGTTTTGAGTTATAACTCATAGTAGTGTACTCTGATGTTAAAATGCCGAGCTCCTACGCAAAATGTGTAATGGTTGGCAGGTCTGGGAAAGCACGGTCTCTAGCTCCACCCACATGTCCCTGTTTAGCACCAAAAGGGGAACCAAATTTGGTTGCTTATTTATGGTACAAGCCACTTGATAACTGAAATATTGACAAGAAAGCAATATAAAGCGCACACACACACAGAAACACTGAGACATCGAGAACACCAAAACCAAATACAAGAGTTTGGTCAGTATGTTCTGTGCAGTTCTTACACCCATGAGTGTCAATGATTGTTTTTTTTTTCACCCATCCTATTAAGTGTTATTAAATATTCACCTCAGCCTCACATGATTCAGATCTCTTACTTCTTATTTCAGAAGTGTGTGTGTGGCTGGTGGGAATAAAGCCATCTGTCCCAACTCCTCACACACCCCGACTTCTGTTTATATACCAGAGCAGGGCTATAAAGTTGACGTCAGCCATCGCCCTTGGATGACTAACCTTTACTACACCATCATACATGAGCTATTTAGGCTGCCTGGACAAAATGACACCATTTACAGATGAGTGCAGATCTAAAAATACAGCGACATGCTTTATATAATAGCGATGGTGGTTTGAGCTTTCTGACTGATGCCTTTAAATATATCATTGACATCTAATTTTGGAAAAAGCCACAAATAGGGAAGAAATGACTGGAGAAAATTGTGTGCTCAGGCTAAAAATAGTCTAATTCTTTCCGAGTATGCAGGAAACTGAGTATGCAGTAAATAAGCATAAGTTTAGAGGCAGTGTTGTTTGAGTTTTTAATTTTAAATTTAAAAATGAACTTTTTTTTTTGCTAATTTGCAGCAATGTAACATATTGAAGATTAGATTTATTTTACAGAACACAATGTTTTAACAGAACCTATATAAAGGTACCTACAGAAGACCTTTATAACACATTCATGAGCATTTTTATAATGCATTGCTAAAGAATTTGATCGAGTGTACATTATTTTCTCATCTTAAAAATTACATTGATGTAAGTTGTAGTACTGTGTACATAGTGCTTCATAATATTACTATAGACACAATTTTAGTACTAATTTTGTTTAAGGGCATTAAAATCATTCATTTGGCTTCATAAATAAATGAATTATTGGATGCTAGTTAAAGAGTATTGAATTCAATGCTCCTTTTACTGTATTTAAAAAGTAAATACAGTAAAATCCACCTCCCAAAAAGTGTTCATGTTACAGGTGGAAAGTTTATAGAATTTCTCAATATTTCATGAATGTGTTGTTAGTGATTTAGAGAAATTAATAACTTCATATAATTAAGATAAGATAAACCACAACAAAACACATTTCATAAAATGTCCAGTTGTAAAGTGTACACTTTTTATGAGCTGAATTTTACTGTATCTAATTTTTTATACATGGACATTTGAATTGTTTACATTGTACAGTATTTCAGTAGAAACAGTATTTGTACTGTGTTAGCGTTAGTAGTTAAGACAAATTAAAAAAATAAGAAAAGACTGTGCCGATTGGGAAGTTCATATTCCATAGTGGAGCACGCGGGATCCAAAAACACATCTAGGGCTACACAGAGCTGCGTGACTGACAGCACAACAAGATAACATCAGAATAAGAAAAGCCCCGTGTTTCAGACATGCCCACTTGTGAGTCACGCCAGTGAACGCTTAGCCATGTTTAAATTATTTAATCATTGTATGTTTATAACGCAGAGTTTTCAAATCAATTGAAAATGGAAACCTAAGGAACAAATTCAGGCCAATCTTATTTTTGCTATATTGAAAATGTATCATATCGAGACGCCACCACTATGAATTTTATGTATCGTTACACCCCTAAATAGCAGAACCCCAAACGTTTTGCATTTTGCATTTAGTGCTTTCCAAGTCGCTCCATTCATGAGATCCTGATTGTGCTCCGGTTTTCCCAGCAATCTCTTCAGCAATCTAGATACTAATTAAGCAGATCAAGAGAAATGTGAGAATGTGTTGTACAGTATCGAAAGCACCAAACCGTCTCCACACAGGAGATTATCTGATTACGGTAATCCCCTTTGTAATATCATGCCAAAAAATGTACACATGGAAGAAGCTGTTTTAGAGGATTTTAAGAAAGGAGAAAAAAAAAACAACAACCCCAAAACCTCACAACTGATTTAAAATGAAACCATGTGCTATTTCTTTTCCATTACTGAAGACATTGTTTCTTTGTGGTGTAGAGCCACATCCACTTTTTTTGAGCCATTTCAGAGCCACATCCTGCAGGTGGAGATGTAAATAAGAGATATAGGGATTGGAAGGATAACTAAATTCACCTTTTTTGGTTCAGATTTATATCCAGATTCACCATTTGCTTTAGTTTCACTCTCGAAGTTGGCGCATGCTAAATTCGTGTGTATGTGCAGTGGACATGTGGGAAATGTGGGAAATGTATCAAATGTATGGTCCAAACCTGTGTGAGAGGAGACGGGCCTCATCACCTCCCTCCTCGCTTTTATGCCAGGCTTTATTTTCAGCCTGCTGTTTAAAAATCTGAATAAGCTGCTCAAGCAAATCCAAATACAGAAATCTGAAGGTGAGTGAGGATTTAACTGAGTCTAATGTGAATACTGAGAGAGAGAGAGAGAGAGAGAGAGAGAGAGAGAAACAGACAGACAGACAGAGAGAGAAAGTAAGAGAGAGGGATGGAGTGGAATTACTGTTACCACCAGGAAGTTATTTTTTTCCCAAAAGCAGTGCATCCCTAAGTGTTTTTTTCCCTCTTATTTTCCCTCTTATTTTCCCTCTTATTTTTCCTCTTATTTGCAGCAATCTGCAAATAAACATTTTTTACTAATTACAGAACAATGCATCATGCTTTTTATTTATTTATAGCTACACGTGATGTTGTGGAACATCCGCAAAAACAAGCTAATTCCTGTTATCACTTATGTTATGGCAGCTATAAACAGTCATTCCTTCGAAGACTGTTCTGAAGACTTTCCCATGTCGGTGAACTTTACAGCTTTACTTCTGATTGTTAATTTTAACTTTATTTTGCTGGTATTTTGCCATTATTTTGAGGTCTCTGATTGGTCCAGTTCATGTGCTTTCCACTTTGGAATGGAAAAAAAACACCAACAAATTGTAGCTGCATGTGTAAATCTTATGCTGTATAAATTAAATCTTTAGCATTAGTCCTACAGCTGGTGTGAGATGGAACTGTGTGAACATGGTGCTGTGTGGTTTGAAAAAAAGAGATGATTTGAGTGGAAGAATGGTGCAGGCCTTATTGGCTCATCTGCATAGGCCGTTTGTTGTGATGTTGCCATAGCGCTTTCACAAACAAGGCAACATCTGCCGAGCAGCGCACACACACACAGAGGCGACGTTGTGTTGGGAGAACTGGGACGGCACAAACACCACCGCTGTCGACCGTTTATAGAAAAGCTCGGGTGGGGAACACACTGGGGGATTCAGCGGGCCGATGGCGCAATGCAGCCAGGAATTTTATTGTACAACATCTGAGAGAACTACATTCTCAACATTGTTCTCTCAAGCGCAGTGTTCTATCTAGCAACCCTAGATTACTATTAACATCATTCAAAGGCTAAAATCTTGGAACAAATGGGATCTTCAAGGGTTCCTTGATACTCTGTTAGAAAACATGGGTTAAATACACAGTATAATCTAAAAGCGTACTTCACAGTTTGTTTCTTTTAAGGAACTTTGAAGGTTTTATTTAGAAATCTTCAGAAGGTTTCCCTTTCACAGAGGGTCTCAAGTAGAACCATTTCAGGAGCTAAAAATCTTTATCTATTCAAAGAGAAACCCCTACTTCGTACCCTATATGAAAGGGAAAGCCTCTATGATTTGAAAACCCTAGAGAGTTCTAGAGTGAAACTTTTTTCCAAAAGAGGTCCTTATTATCCTAAAGCAGCTCTACTTGCAATTCTCTCTGACCGGAATGCACTTTGTTGTGGGGTTCCATATACAACCATTAGGTTGTAACGACCACTTTAAAGTTTAGGACACTAAGAACTATTCAATGAAACCTGCAGGATCTTCCTCATTTTTTCAGTTTCTCAAAGATTCTCTATGTAGGGTTCTACATAAAACTTTTAAGGTTTCCACAGAATGACAAGCTGAACAACCTTTGTGGATGCAGGTTGCAGATCCAAACCATTCGTTAAGTAAAAATTGTTTACCATCCTGAATCCACCTGAGGAGCCCCTTTTTAGAACTGTTTCACAATTAATGAATTTAATGTCTGACCTGGTGTAAAAAACATTTATTTTACGAGATGCATTTTCTGTCACTTTGTAAATGTCAAGCATTAAGTGAGACATGAATAAAAAGTCTGAGGAGAAATATCAGTTGGAACACTCATTTACTCCAAGATGCAATAAAAATTTCAATAAAAATGTCACCCAGAACCTGTGTATGAGGACTAATCCACGCTCTCTCTCATTCTCCTCGTTACTTGACGGCACACAGCTCAGATAACTAGCGTTGCGGTGCGAGTGCTGAGGTGTGAGGTGTGAGGTGTGAGAGACATTGCCATTTTTTTTTTTTGTCATAGTTGATTTCGGATCCCAGCGTCCTGCGGGCAGCACGTCAACATCACCGAGGAGGGAGGGAGGATGAAAGAGGAGGACGAGGATACAGAGCTGATCGAGGGTTTTAGCTGTCTGACTTCTACAAGCACAAGTAGACACAAGCTGAGGTGATGAGCTTTCTGATACAAACACTCCCGCTTTAAAATAAACTGCACCTTTCCTTGTTGTTGGGGTCTCTTACCTTTTGGACCTTTAATATTTCACCTTCTAACATGGATCTAGTGTACCTTTAAAGATTTAAGGTATATAACAGGGCTTTTAAAGGTACACTATATGCACCTTTTCAGGTAAAAGATCTGTACTAAAGGTACAAAGGGTGCATGCATGAGGTTAGAAAAGGTAAAGTACAGTTTAGTACCCTAACCTTTTTTCAGCGAAGGTATATTTAGAACTACTGTACAAAAACATTTATTTAAAAATACTTTTTAAAAACATATATTTTAAAATACACTTTGAAACACATTTAAAAAATATTATTTAATCTTATATTTAAAAATACTGTTTAAAATATTATTTAAAATACTCTTCAAAACATACATTAAAAAATGTATATTTATATTTAAAAGTATTGTTTAAAAACATCCATTACACCCCTGACCAGGTTAAAGTCATTACTGAAGACGGATTAATAAATAAATAAAGTTTCATGGAAGACAATTTCTGTCTTTATTTGAAATTTCCTTTGGGGGTGCCAATAATTTTGCTACATATATTTCTGAGGGGAAATTAAATTTTAACAGGCAGGTACATAGTTTCCTCCACTGCATAAATGAAAAACAAATTATTGTGTGCAAAGTTTATTTTATATACATTTTGACCATTGTCAAAATGTATATAAAACTAGGGTTAAAGGGAGGGTGCCAATATTTCTGGCCTGTAATTCATGGACTGTTTACAATTTAATGAAGACGTCCAGTGTGGGATTTGTAGGATAGCTAGTATTAGAGTTAACATTAACTACCATCCACAATAACCCAAACCGCAGCTGATCAGTGGGACAACTGATCCTCATAAATAATATACTATAATAATATAGTGTATAATACAGAATTATATAAAAAATATAAACAATACAAAGCTGTTAGAGACTCTAGTCATTACTCAGGTAGTCTCAGGTTCATTAAACACCTCAGGACGTAACGTGAGTGATTCAGATGCGTGAGCGTGATGTAGGTCGACCCTGACTCATGTCAAAGTGAATTAAGGAAGCAGGTGGCGTGATTTTTGAAAACCTGATTAGCTGTGATGGCCTCCGTGTGTCCGGACGGCTCGTCTCATTAGCGCACGCCTGAGCGATCAGCTGTAATCTCATTGGCTAAGTGATGTGATTACTGAGCCTTGTGGTAATGTCGTTAAAGTGTCGTTAGCTTGCAGTGGTGTGCTGATTCATTCCGAAACTGAGATATAAATGCAAACAAATGCAAGATGAAAACTTGCTGATACAATAGGAAGTGAGGGCTTACAGGTGAGCGCAAACGTTCGTGCCCCATTTTGTTAATGGGTTTAAAAATAAAAAATGTTTGTCAGTTTTATCCACAAAGCAATATTCCATGTTTGTTTAATAGTAAAAAAAAACTTGTACATATTTGTACATATTTTTTAATTAGCAAATTCAAAAGGAAAAATCCAGCCTGAAAAATCTGCATATTAATCTTTAGAATTAACATGTGATCTTCAACAGCATCTAACATTTATTTCCAAGAAAATTCTGACTTACTCTTCTTTCGTGCTTTATTTTCACTGGTTAACTGTTTCCTGAATTACCCACAATTCCATGCTGATAGCGGTGCCAGTGGGATCACTTCATCTCTACCTGAAGAAAACGATGCAGCGGCGCTTTAGTCCTTTAGTCTGTCCAGCTCTCTCACCTCCTCATCTGTACCCTCCGCTCAAGTAGATCAGCTTCCAAAGCTTCAACTTTCATGCTAATACCACCGTCAACACCATCGCAGTCATCGGCTTGTACATCGCTAACTAGCTATTTATACCTGCGTCCTTTAGCTATGCATTCTGGGGCTTTGAGTCCAGTTTTTGCATCAACATATCCACTATGTGTATGTTTTATGAGTTCTCGTTAATATGATGTTGAATGTCTCTGAAAAATGAGGAGTGAGAAAAGCAGCTCTTGCTCTTTGCTTTTTAGGAGCATAGAAACATAGAAACCTGACCATTATCCCTTATGGTTGAGGTCATATACATTTTTTCCTCTTATTAAACTCCATTTCAACTGTGTGACATCAGCATGACACACAACCTCTAACTTCTCACAGAAATAACGAAACTACGGCACCAACCAACAAATTAACACCAGCATCCCTGAACACATCATAAATATTTCAATATAAACACATTTAATGTGTTGCAGGATGGAGTTTTCCTTTAAGGTGCTTAATGAATTGGAGTACAAACAGCCTGAAAGTGAAGCAGATCCAATTTTGAGAGTCACTCGGTATCGGGAAAACACCTCGAACCAAACAAGCTTGAGCAGGAGAAGGGGAGAAAACAGTGCCATAGTGAAAACCGTCATTTAGAAATAGAAGAAACACAAATACATGACCAAATAATGATGCAATAAAAATCATTTTTAAAAAAAGAGAGAGGGATTCTGGAAAAATCCAGAACTATACCCAAGAGATTTGAAAAACTCCTTAAAGCTAACTGGCATAAAACTCTGGATTTATCATGTTGCATAAAAAAAAAATCACTTTATTTATTTATTTATTTATGACAACTTTTGAACCACTTGTGATTTAATATTTTTACATTAGCTTTAAATCTCTGGTCGATTTCATCATATCAACGGAGGGTGTGCAAACTTTTTACACACATCTCTATTGAGTAAAAAAAAAAAAAAAAAATTAAGATACTTAACAACAATTAACACAAAAATAATTTCATTAATAAGCTGAGACGTTAAAGCATTAAATGATACCTGCACAGTTTTCTGATGATGATTTAGACATGCAGGTTCCTCAGTGCTAATCCGGGGGCTAGAAACCTACCGTACATGCTAGCTGCATTAGCATTACAGAACTAAAGACGAAACTTGAAACATCAACAGCTGTATCTGTGTTCAAAAGTGTACATTTACTTGTTTATTATTTATTACACATTTACTCCTGCGTCTTTCTGGATGTCATCATCTCGCTCCTGTCTGTGTGTGTGTGAGTGGAATTCAGATTCCGAGGCAAACCGTGGGCCCGTGTCACCGTGATGTGATGTGATATGATATGATGTCTAGATGCATGTATGTGTTACTGTGTGTGTGTGTGTGTGCTCACACCGCTGAGGACAGACAGGTGCAGACAGTCCCTGTCAGAGTGTGTCAGAGTCACACAGCGCTGCTTCATTAATGCTGGAAATGAACACGGGCTGCGTCTGATTTGGAGTGCGTGCACACACACACACACACACACACACACACACAGGGTCAGTAAAGCTGGTCTCCATCTCACTCCTAATCTGACATTCTATTGGACAGAAATATATAAAAATATATTTTTATATATTTAAGGCAGTGAGTGCTTATCTTGAATTTTGTGTTAGACATTGCTTTTTAAACAATAGCAACATGCAAGAGATTTGTAATATTGATTAATATAGAGTATCAAAGTTTATACACCCTTTAGACAAAAAGTAGACAATAAAAATGCATTTTTTTTTTAATTGAACTAGACATTTACATCCCTTTTTCTTTCATCTTGATGTACAATATGTGTAATAAATTTCCAGATGTCATACACTGCCTTCCCCAAAACAGGTCTGGATATGTCATACTTTTTATCCGTTTATCAGTACATTTAATGTCACATCTGGGAGTCAATTAGTTATAGCTATACTTGTGTTACTGCAGCTATAAACATTTGTTCCTCACTAGCCACTTGTTCTTTCTCTTTCTTAAACTTCATTCATTCATCTTCAGTAAGCGCTTTATCCTTGTTCAATGTCGTGATGGATCTCGGGAACACTGGGCATGAGGTGGGAATACACCCGGGATGGGACACCAGTCTATTGCAGGGCACCACACACACACACACACACACACACACACACACACACACACACACTAAGAGGCAATTTAGCGTAGCCAATCCACATCCTCCTGACATGTTTTAGGGAGGTGGGAGGAAACTGGAGAACCCAGAGGAAACCCACATGGACAGGGGTGAACATGTGACGCTCCACACAGACAGTAACCCGAGCTCAGGTTCAAACCGCGGACCCCTGGAGCCGTGAGGTGGCAACGTGCATCACCATGCAACCCTCTTCCTTTTCATAGTTTTTGTTTAATTTTATTTTTATGCCTCCTCCAGTAGATTGTGTTTTCAAGCTGTCCATGCATCCATCTGACATTCTTTTAAGCGAGATATCTCAAGAATGAGTGGTTGAATGTTCATGGTATTTGTATAGAGTTAGAGTTATCGCTGTATCCAGCAGATGAACTTAGATTTTGGAACTGATCCACAGAGGGTCAAGAACACAACAAGGCCAACAAATAACAAGTAGTAGTAGTACGCTTTAGTGTAGAGTTTTACTTGTTTTTCTCTTCCTTTTTTCTCTGTCCTTCTCTGAGGAGTGGTTTTAATAGTCCCAAAAACATAATTCAGGTCCTCATTGTGCTGTATAAAAAAGAAGATTTAAATGTTAATTATCCAGTGAACCCCTGCATTACGTTATTTTATTTTAATTCCATTCAGGACTGAAACAAAGTTCACAATGAGCAGCATAAACTAATACCTTAATTAATGTGTTCTTTGGTTATTTCAAGGTATGAAGGTTCCCTTAGCATGCACAACTATTTGCATTAGATATCATTAATAAAACCATCAACTTCAACATAATAAAACTATTAATCTACTAAAACTACTAAACTCACCCCTAACCCCAACCTGAACTCTATCTAACTTTTCATAGCAGTCGGGTTCTATGTAATATTTGGTCAGAGTTTTGGGTATTAAACCCTTTTGAATGTGTTTTAGCAGGAAGATCAATGAATTAGGTGTTACAGTAGTCTAGAAGGGCAACTATGAAAATCTGGATAAAGGTTTCAGCGTAGTACAGTATGCAGTCCTGTATGCTCTCTATAATGATGAGATAATAAAAACTACAAACTCAGAGGTCTCTATGGAGAAGTGAGGACTTCTGTTCCGCAAAACACAGATTCTGACTGCAATGAGAAGAACAGGGAAATTTCACTACTGCTATAAGAGCCATTTCCCTCTCACACTCGGGAAAATTGACAGAAAAACATGAAGCTGTAACATTGACAACAGACATGAGTTTGTTTGCCAAAAATGGATGTAGTGTTAATCCTGTAATATAAATATATAATGCAGGGGTTCTTAAACTTTTTTGCAACCCAGATTTATTTTATGAATAGACACTTTAGTGAAATACTGTACTGAAATACTCATACCGGTTTTGTCATAGACTATAGATTATCCTTGGTTGACTTTCTGTGTTTTGACCCCTCCTTATGGACTATGATTCTTGGTAAGCTTGCTACACAATGCCACTATCTTTATCTGTTATCTTTAACAGTTCCTCAACCTCAGCTACCTCACTCCACACACATTTCCCCACAGTTATTGTCTTAGTTGGTGCTATTTCCTGAAATATAAACATACAGCATGTAAACTAGTAGCCTAATTTAATTCACCACGACCATGACCAGGCAGTTACTAAGGATGCATGTGAACCTTTCTAGGAAGATTTTTAAAAACAAACAAACAAAAAATGAATAGTGCACCTACAACCTGTATCCATTTTTGAGTTTACATACTTGCGTCTTGCCTCTCACTGCATGTTACAGACTGTGCATTTTTCCCATTTTGACTTATTTATTGTTGGCAAAAGTAGTTTTGCTATCAAGAATCATGATTTTTACACCTGGTATTGCCCACTCACTCCCATTCAGTAACTGCTATATCCTGGTCAGGGTCATGGTGGATCTGAAACCTGATCCACCAACTGGGCATGAGGAGGGAACACCCTGGACAGGACACCAGTCCATCACAGGGCACCATACAGACACATATTCATACACTCATTCATACCTAGGGGTAATTTAGCATTGCCAATCCACCTACTGGCATGTGTTTGGGAGGAAACCAGACAGCCTGGAGGAAACAGACATGGACACAGGGAGAACATAGACAGAAACCACATAGAAAGCATCCTGAGCTCTGTATTGAACTGGGGACCCTGGAACTGTGAGGTGGCAATGCTGCCCGCTGCACCACCCCACGTTATTGCTATTGAAGTCAAAATGTTGGTATCGTGACAACCCTAAACTAAACACAGAATAAATTTGACATCATAAATGTGTAGAACAGAGTACACTTATAGACTGTATTATAGCAACATATAAAGTATATAGACTAAACATGGTATCTAAGTGATAAACGAATCCAGAACTGAGCTCAGTTTTAAGCCCTGTGTTGAAAAACACCCCAAAACCTACATATACATCTATAGGACACTACAGACTCGAAAAACTTTCTTGCTGCTTTGTTGGCCAAATACACATACAGACAACAACGTTTCATCAACGTTAAAGGGCTCCTCATGTACAGCTGTTCAAATATGCCAAAATTTACTACTGCCTTTCGTTAGATCCCTAATACTCTCCCCACAGGCTGCGAATCACACCGTGATCGATGTGCGTTGGCGTCACACAACCCGACATGAAGAGATTTTGGTGCCAAACGGGCACACCCAGTCCTGGAAGTCCTTACACCACCACGCACTCCGCCAGATGGGAGCACTGAAACACTTAGCCTGTTGCTTTACAGGGTTTCTTAGAAGAAAAAAAAAAAACACTGCAGACCCACAACGTAAACACAAGAGCAGCTGTCCACTTGAGCGCTTTTGTGTTTGAGCATAGAACAGACATCATACAACTAGCACAAAAGTGGCGAGTCTGCACTGAGCGATTACGAAACTTTGAACCCGTGACCTTCATCCAAGTTCATGCGCTGCTTTTATTCTGCTTCCCGCACTCATAGAGGCTCTTAAAGCATATCAATTGGGATTCGAGGACACTTGGAACAGTCTGCTGTTGGGTTTTTTGTTATTAGTTAGGTTTGGTAACTAGGGTCTTTTCTGATTTATCTGCCATGACACCATGATGCTGATTTATGTCTTTAAGAAAACATCTGGGGAATCTTAGGACATATTAGCATACTTTGAGTTCTTAGTGCACTTGGAAATCTGTGTACACAAGCTGTGTGGATTGTTTTGCAAATCAGATTTAAGCTGTAGTCACATTTCTGATACATTTCCAATATGTGACCATGAGACTGTAATGATTCCTTTTTTTTTTTTTCACGCCACAATCACATCTCACTTCTGGCTCCTTTCCCCACATCCACACATCTCTCGTGCCAGCAATAGCTGCAAAAAAAAAAAAAAAAAAAAACATTTTTAAAAAAGCCAAAGAAAATACTCTGCATCTGGTCATTTTTCACCTTCTCATGCCGATCATTAACAGGTAGGCAGCTGCCAGCAGACATCCAGAGCAAATCAATGTTGCACACTTAATATCTTAATATGGGCAAATTTATGTAATATTTCTTATTATGAGATTATCATAAAACAAATATAAGACTATTCAGCCTGTTCGTAGATACTTTTACACATTTTAAGCCTACGAAAAAATAGGACTAGCAACCTTCAGCTAGAAACAATGACAATTATTAGGGAATTAGGGAAATGAGGAAAACGGGCAAATTTACAACCAGAGGCAGTGTAGAAATACAGGATAAATACATTTTAGACTTAAAACCACAAGGCTAATGGTTAATAAGACTATAAAGAGAGTCATCAGTCTATCATTGGAAAAGTTTTAACAGTTCTCTTGTATCTGGATTCATTTTCGTAATAAATCTTAATATTTGTTCAATAAAGCTATGGGGCTCTAAACATTTTCATAAAAGAGGCAGCAAGCTAAATAAAGACCAATTAAGTGTATTTGTACATTGAGTCAATAGGATTTTAGTTTTGTTTTCAGAATCACTAAATCTAATTACTCATTACAAAAAAAAAAAATGCTGAGTGGAGTATCAGGATTCTCTGATATCCAGTCTCAGCAAGCAGAGGTGTAGAAAACAGTACAACATTCACACATGATTTTACCAAGGAGAAGGAAATTACCAAGTTACAAAGGAAGGATACAATTAGGAAATAATTGACTCATGCACTCTAAAAAGATATGAGTCAGTATTTAACCAGAAAACACTGCCTGCTTGGGAGAAACAGGATATCTTATACGTCAACCAAACCCTAACCTGAAGCCTGTTTTATCCCAATATAATCCAAACAGACTGTAGGCTCAAACAGGAAACAGATTATATCCTCAAACACCCTTAATCCTTATACGTCTTAGTCACATACTTAGTCCTTAAACAGGTTTTCTGCTTGTAACACAAACAGATTTTATCCTCAAACCAATTTAATCCTCATACCTCGAACAGTGTTTACCTTATACCTGAAACAAGCTTTATGCTCATACCTCAAACATTAATGATCATACATGCTTTATCCTTATACCTCAAACAGGTTTTATCACCAGTGTTTCTTCTCATACCTCAAACAGGCTTCATCCTCGTACCTCAAACAGGCTTCATCCTCGTACCTCAAACAAGTTTTATTATCCATATACCTCAAACAGGCTTTATCCTCGCACCTCAAACGGGTTTTATTATCCATATACCTCAAACAGGCTTTATCCTCGCACCTCAAACAGGCTTCATCCTCGTACCTCAAACAGGTTTTATTATCCATATACCTCAAACAGGCTTCATCCTCGTACCTCAAACAGGCTTTATCCTCACACCTCAAACGGGTTTTATTATCCATATACCTCAAACAGGCTTTATCCTCGCACCTCAAACAGGCTTCACCCTCGTACCTCAAACAGGTTTTATTATCCATATACCTCAAACAGGTTTTATAATCCTCATACAGGCTTCATTCTTGTACCTCAAACGGATTTCATCCTCGTACCTCAAACAGGCTTCATCCTCGTACCTCAAACAGGTTTTATTATCCATATACCTCAAACAGGCTTTATCCTCGTACCTCAAACAGGCTTCACCCTCGTACCTCAAACGGGTTTTTATTATCCTCATACCTCAAACAGGTTTTATAATCCTCATACAGGCTTCATTCTTGTACCTCAAACGGATTTCATCCTCATACCTCAAACAGGTTTCACCATCCTCATACCTCAAACAGGCTTCATCCTTGTACCTCAAATCAGGTTTCATCCTAGTACCTCAAACAGGTTTTAATTATCCTCATACCTCAAACTGATTTTATCCTCAAACTTCAAACAAGCTTCATGCTCAAACCTAAAAAAAACTTTTATCATCATTCAACAGCTTTCATTCTCAGACCTGAAGCAGGCTTTATTCTCAAACCATGGTCTTAATTAGTGGTGGGATTTCAAGTTTGCTTTCAAGCCCATTGCTTCCTTTAAGGAAGATTTATTCTACTTGTTTTCTACAGGCTTAACATAAAAAAACAAATCTGAAATTCACTGAAATATATATTAACTGAAATATCAGTTAATGTATAGCTTTTAGCTTTGAACAATAACCATCTTAGAATGACTAAAAAGTGTGTTTAATAGAGGATAAAGGAAGTTACTAGGTATAAGGAGCACACAGTATACGAGTCTTTTACACAGCAATAGAATATCAGGTATAGAAGCAAAGCTACAGAAAGCAAATCATTGTTCCTTGTAAATAACTGTGCAAACTGAGATCCTTGACACTATGAGAAGCCAAAAAAAAAGAACATACTGAATTGTTAAATAAAGGCACTAAAACGAACAGTACATGTCTTGCAAAGACCTTTTTTTTTTTTTCCCAGTAAGGCCTGAAATGTTTTCTTCACGATGGTGATTAACACCAGACTCCTCAGCTAACAAACCGTCGCTCCTTGAATATGACATTTGGATATGACAGATAAACACACATGGCCACTTGGAGTGGAGTCATTCTTCAACTGCGATTTAAAAAAAAAAATCTAACTAACAAAACAGGACCAAATATTCAGAACCAGAAAATCTCTTATCCGCTGCTCTCAGGCACATGCTGCTCTGCTGATTCCTGCTGTAAACTTCGGTAATTCCCATACCGAAATTGTTCCTCTCTGTGATTGTGTGCTGATTATCTTAACATCAGTGGCCATGAAAGGAAATAAGTGTTCATCAGGTCTCAAGATTTGTGACCTGAATGCGAGCAGGAGTTTGAGGAGGACCTGGAATAAGAGGTGTAATTGTGAGTGAGTAAAATCCTTGCGAAAAACTAATTGTAAAGGCAATTTTTTCCCTTTTAATCATCAGAGTAATCATCACAGTGAGGGCTCAAATGTTAAGCAAGTTTTTTTTTTTTTTTTTTACAAGACTCTGACTACAGACATAATAAAGGTACTTAAATCAGTAGGCTGCCCCCCCCCCACCCCCCCACCCCCCACACACACACACACACAATAACAGTAATTACGGAAGGACCTTTAGCTGATTTTATTACGTTCTCCCAACGGCTGGCTATGACACAGTACTGCGCTAATCTCTGTTAGTGTTATCAGTTGTACATGACTGCCCTAGAGGAGAGAGTTATTAGCACTAGGTGATGTCTCTGCTTTAATCTCAGGTTCACTGGTCTATCACTGGACAACACATTCCTTTCTTAAAGATTAATCTGCATTTTTGAGGTAACGTAGTAACTTAATTATTTTTAACTGCAACCTTGTTTTTATGTTATACAACAGAGCTGTTGAATTCTTGAATCTTTTTCTCAGAAGGTATTGAATGATCTTCTATATTAGGAGCTCTGTCATTAGTTCCAGCTGTAAGGCAGATGAGAGAATGACATTTTAGAGCTGCTATGATGTGCGATAACGGGAATGAACTTGTTGGATATTCCACAACATTAAATTAAACTGTTAACAGATGAAAAGTGTGAAGTTCATTAAAAAATGAAAAAAAAGTAATCATTGGTAAAATGCTGTGGTATAAGAGGAATAAAACAACTCTGTTGTTGATTATTTTCCTACTTTATAATAGCCCGAAAAATTTTATTGCTCCATTTCCAAGACTGCTGTAAAATTAAAAGATCTAAATGTCTATAATCTAAAGAGCATTTCTAAGCTGAGTGACTCTGAACCTGCGCTAACTGCAAGGTTAAAAAACAGAAAATGACCCATCGAGTTTCCTCTTTGGTGAGGCCACAGGAAGTTGTTCATGATGAGGCTTTTCCAGTGGTACGTGACATAAGTGGTGTTTCTTGGTCTCGCTGAAAGCCACAAAGCTGACCAAAAAGAAACAAAAACTGATATATTGATATATGAGATTATCATCATGAAGCGATGAAAAGTAATATATAAATAAGAAATATATATAAAAATTCCGAAATAATATTCTAATTGGAAAATTGGTCTTTGTCATACAATTTATACTAGCACTTTCATATATATGCCTAAATGCTTTACCTTCCTAGGACTTCTGCATTTAATAACACATAATTTGCAGTCCCATTATGGTCGGGAATTTGTACTTCAATAAAGATTTAGGTGTTTGGTGGAGCATTTATTATTTTCTGGTAAGACGTGCAAGGTCTATGTAGCAGTGTGTCTCATCTGAAGTTAGTAGAAGAAGTTGGAAATGCCTGAACTTTTATCTATGTATGTTTTGGTGGTTCAGGATGACATAGCCTCAAACAAAATTAAGCTGAGAGGCTATCATACTTGAATTATACTATAGGCTACAGTTTAATGAATTTTTAGACATGCAGTTGAGAGTTGACAACATACAGTCTACCAGCTCGTTTTGAGCAGTTTTAGACACCTTTGTGTACCCTGGCTTTATACACTGTACACCCAGCATATGTGTTTGCCAAAGAGCTAATATAATTAACCAGGGTTGCCAGGTTTATAATACACAAAACACCTGAAACTAGCCCAAAAAAAATTCAGGCATTGGAAAAGGGAATCAGTATTTTCTTCTTTTTTTTTCTCAGCCTTTACATGGTAAACAAGGTCACCGTGGTGCACACGCATTTCTGATGTGTGGACATTATCCACTCCATAATCCTGCTTTCCATCTCCCAATCTTTGCAGTATATCTTACAATAGAAATGGTTCTGTATATCATAGACACACTGTCTGCGCTTATTATGCATGCCTTTTTTGGTGAAAATTAATAGACGTAATTTCAATCACTTGCTATAAAACGAGATCTTGGTGGCCACTGCGGGTTTTTAAACTCAACCAATTTGGCAACATTGTCATTAACTGTCCTGTCTTCTCCTCCACTGAAAACGTTCTTAGTGAGAGCATGGGGCAGCATAATTCCTGCCCCAATGTGCCACTGTTAATGCTTGTTGCAGTTACTATTTCTGACTGCTAGGCACAGTAATAACTCTATAGATCTAAATGGAGCTGTGAGCAACCTGCCCAACAACCTGCCAAATCAATGGAACATTGGCTTATATCTGTCAAATAGCAACATTTAAAATATAATAAACACTTTAATATAATAATAATAATATAAAAGCTAACTTCTATTTCAATAGAATTTAAATTGCATGGAGTTGTGTAGGAAGATTAACATTTTGTCAAGCAGCAAACTGTCAGGTTGCAGTTATGATTTTTTAAATCAGGGAAACAATTCAAAATATGATACAAGGCCAAAGTCAAAAACAAGCAGAGAGTCAGGTGATTGGCAAACAACATAAAATAAACATAATCAGAAACCAGCCTCACTAGAACCAAGATTAAGACTTGGTAAGTCAGGCAATGCTGATTTGTGAGTCCTTTATATAGTGACAGCTGTGATTGGAGACAGGTGTGCATGATCAGTAGTCCAATGACTGTGAACTTGACAATAGGCATGTGATTTGGGACGTTTAGTCTGTGGCAGCCATGTTTGTAGACTGCAGTGTGTTCTGGGATGTGGAGTCCAGAGCTGAATCTGGTGCTGACCAGAACGGGTCATATATATCGTGGGGCTCTACCTGCTATGGATAAGCCACCACTGGTAGCCATACTGTGTATGTATAGAAGTTGTGGAAGACACATGAGGAGAAATGAGACATTTCAGTACTTTGTAAAGACATTTCTTAAAAGAACTTTCATTAGAATTCTGGTACAGTACATAAAAGTTTAATTTAAAAAAAAGTTAAATTAAAAAAAAAAAGCATTGATGGAAGGACAAGGACAGATGAGAACAGAAGACAAGGAAAGCAGATAATAAAGGAAAATCACTGAGCCTGAAATAAGGCTGAGGCAAAGCCTGGAGCTCGGGTTTTAATAGAGCGGCAAGGCGATGCTGAGAGACGTGTCTGCCATCACATTGTTTCTCTGCCCAGGGTTCACCTCCTCGGGCCCTATTAAAAAGATGAAGGCTGTTCGTGGAGAACTGTGGTTCACGTTGTGACACGTCAGTGGAAGGATTCCGGGTTTTCTGAACTGTCCAACTGCATGCTGTCACCTAATATTACCAGCACAGGTAGAAAGACAGAGGCAGAAGGGACAGTATGTGGCAAATACGGTCCACTCCTTCAGCAGACAGAAGCCTCGGAGTGTCACTGTTCAAAGTCTTCAAACTGCTTGTTAAAACTTCTAACAGACTTTTGGAAAAAGAGAAACAACTTGGGCAAATAGTATTACTTCAATACTAGCTCATTTATTATTTTTTTATTTTAAGGAAAAAAAGGTTTTGTTTTAGCAACAGTACACTGTTGCTAGCAACTGGGAAATTACAGGCACTGTGCATAAGCTAGCTAATTATAAGGATAATATTTTAGTTAGCTAGCTATACTCGTTAAGTCTTTTATTCAGACAATATAAAGACAAAGTGACAGTAGAAATGAGATAAAACATCTGGAATATCAACATTTCCCTCACATGTGTTGGTAAATTATCAAGAAATTATCAAGATTCCACAAGACTAAAAATTCCATTCTTAGCTAACCATTAACTGCTAGCTTTCATAGGATATGCTAATTGATAAACATCAACTTTGTGTCCCAAACTCACATCTATCATTAAAAAAAAATCAACCTCCAAAGGAAGTCAAACTACCAAAAGAGATGTTATACAACAAGGAATGAGCAGATTTAGTATTCGTTAAATTCGTAGACCTGTTATCATTAATCTCGCTAACATCATCATTTTCAATTCTGTTTACAGTGAAGATTATGCATTTTTTTTACATAACTGCTGTCATGTGGCAATTCGTGGAATGCTTGATAGCTCCTGATTCAGAGACATGATTTGATAAAACCTCCTGAGAAATTCTAATGAGTGAATGAGTGATTTAAAAGTGTTTCGTATGAATGAAGTCATGAGAAAAGCTACACCCACAAGCACTTTCCATAAAACTAGCCTGAACCTTAGATGACTACACTCTTATCATAACTTTTCATATTAGTCTGTTTGTGCTAATTTTTAAGAATTTGCAGTTCCTGTGTATTTAGAGAGGGTTCCCACACTGCTTATCTCTGTGGCTGAAAGTGACCACGAAGTAGAAGATTAATTCACTCTGCCGCATATTTCTCATGATTCATATACACACACACACACACACACACACACATACATATATACAGAAAGGGAAAGAGAAAGAACCCAAATCTTCCACACGGTGGTTAAAATAATGAAGACAGGGACGTTGTAGTGCTTCAGTCATCGCCTCAGTGTGCTGGAAAGAACTAGGACAGCTGTACACTCGACTGTGGCTAATTCCACAAAAAAAGCGCAGCACAATAAATATACAGAACTGAGATGAAGGGGAAGAGGGAAACAAAAAGCGAGGGAGGGAGGAAGTGTGAAACCAAAGGGAAAGACGCACTGTGTTGGAGGATTTAATTGAATTTTTCTGTGCTGCAAAGGAAAGGATTTGCACCACAAATAGATACATTTAACCTCTGGTGAGAACATGTTGAGCACACTCCACTAAATCTTTACAGTGTTGCTGCGTGTTCAAGACACAGCACTCGCTTTGAGTGTGCGCTGTGCTAATCAGAGTGTGGAAAGCAACGGAGACAGTCTAGATTTGCGCATTGAAATTGAGCTTTCAATTTGACTTTCCTTTGTAGAAGTCTCCAGGAAGTGGTCAAATTAAACAAACAAAAAAAAAAATTCAAGATGTTTAAAATGACAGTGGGGTTTGGACAGTGTTAGGTGCGTATCCCATGTGTATTTTCATGATTGGCTTCACCACTGTGCAGGGCTGTTGATTGGTTAGTAGTGAGACAATTTTATTTATTTATTTTTCAAAACACAGTCGGGTCCATAAGTATTTGGACAGTGACACAATTTTGTAATTTTGCCTCTGTACACCACCATAGTGGATTTGGAATGAAGCAGTCAAGATGTGATTGAAGTGTAGACTTTCAGCTTTAATTCAAGTGGTTTAGCAAAAAAAAAAATTGCATTAATCATTTAGGAATTAAAGCCTTTTTTTTTTTTTTTACAGAGCTCCTCCATTTTCACAGGCTCAAAAGTAAGTGGACAGTTGACTGATAAGCAGTTTCATGGCCAGATGTGGCCTGTTAATTCATGCCTGGCCTTGTTAATTCATGACAAATTAAGGAGATATAAGTTCTGGAGTTGCGTTGAATTTACATTTGGCAGCTGTTCATGAGAACTCTCAATATGCAGTCCAAAGAGGTGTCGATGCAAGTGAAGGCGTTATTATAGTATAGCCATTATTAGGCTGAAAAAACAAAACAGACCTTTCAGAGAGATAGCAGAAACTTTAGGTGTGGCTAAGTCAACAATTTGGTACATTTTTAAAAAGAAAGAAAGCAATGGCGAGCTCAGCAACACCAAAAGGCCTGGAAGACCATGGAAGTCAACTAAAGTGGATGATGGCAGAATTCTTTACTTGGTGAAGAAAAACCCCTTCACAACATCTGGCCAAGTCAAGAATACTCTGGAGAAGGTAGGCGTATCATTGTCAAAGTCTACAATCAAGAGACGCCTTCATGAATGTAAATACAGATGGTTTACCTCAAGATGCAAACCACTGGTAACATTCAAGAACAGAAAGACCAAATTAAACTGCACTAAAAAACCTATAAAAAAAAAGCCTGACCAGTTCTGATACAATATTAACTTGTACCAGAATGATGGGAAGTGAAGAATTTGGAAAAGGAAAGGAAGAGCTCATGATCCAACGCATACCACATCATCTGTCAAATATGGTGGAGGAAGTGTTATGGCATGGGCATGTATGGCTGCCAGTGGAACTGGGTCACTGGTGTTTATTGATGATGTGACTTCTGATAGAAGTAGCAGGATGAATTCTGAAGTGTATAGAGCTCTACTTTCTGCTCAGATTCTGTCAAATGCTGCAAAACTGATAGGACTGAGCTTCACAGTACAGATGGATAATGACCCAAAACATAGCACAAAAGCAACCCAAGAGCTTCTTATGACAAAGAAAAAGTTCTTAAATATCCGATGAACTCAACCCAATAGAGCTGCTTTTCACTTACTGAAGACAAAACTGGAGGCAGAAAGACCCACAAATAAGCAGCAACTGAAGGCGGCTGCAGTAAAGGCCTGGCAAAGCATCTCAAGGGAGGAAACTCAGCATTTGATGATGTCCTTGAGTTCCAGACTTCAGGCAGTCATTGACTGCAAAGGATTTGCATCCAAATTAAAAATAATCGTAATATTTATGATTATGTTAGTTTGTCCAATTACTTCTGAGCCTGTCAAAATGGAGGGACTCTGTAAAAAATGTCTGTAATTCCTAAACGGTTAATGTAATATTTTTGAAACTACAAGCCTTTCATGTTTTGTATGGGAATTCCCCAATTCATTCTGGGGAAAACTGGGTTTTTGTACACTAACTCCAAGCCCTGGCTGTTTAGATTAACCAAAAAAAAAAAAAAATCATCCCTTGGCTTCTAAATGCAATCATTGTAATTTTTTATGCAATGATTGTAATTTTTTTGAAACCCCAATGCTTTAGGGGTCATAAACCAAACAGCAACATGGCTTCAAATTTAAAACAAAAGGCTAATGCAAATAATGAAGGCTTTAGGGCTAATAATGTGCACTAGCAGGTTGCACTATGAGACAGTGGATGCAGAGCTAGCACTATTTCCCCCCAAGCCTCATTAGACCTCATGCTAATGTGGACTTAGCAAGGTGCAGCCGGTGTGAGGTGACCTTGGTCCATGACGGGGAGGTGAGAGTGGTGTGTTGATGCAGACCCTTGTCTGAAATCATTCCCACTATCCCCCTCACTTCACGTGGAGGGCAATTACGGTGCTAACCTATCTGACAGTGCTGGAGAAATGTCAAAGGAAATGATCATCGAGGCAGGCAGCTCGGAGTTTTGACATTCTCCGAGCATAATGCGTGGGTCCAGCACTCACAAATAGATGCAGCGCTACCTTGGTTTAAATGTCACCACCAGCCAGGGGGCTGAACAGGACTCACTGACTTAACAACACAATCCCAGAGGGAGACATGCAGCTTTTTAACAGAAATTCGGTTTAGGATTGGGTAGGAACTGCATGCGTTTTATATATTTTAGGGCATTGCTGACTGTATGATCCACAAAATTTAAGATTCTTTAAATGACTTCTCTTATTAATTTAAAATTATTATTCCTAGCATGGGCTAATGAAAAATTTCATTTGAATTCTTTGTTTATCTACACATACGCAAGCAAATATATGATCTTGTGTAACTTTCTGGAAGCTACAGATTAACAGCATTAATGTTGCATTCAACTAAAGGTTTTTTTCCCCAAATTTCCAAACTCAGACAATAACAACAACAACAAAACACCCCCTCAACTTAGTAGGAAATCCTACTTGGGAACTCCAATTAAATCAATATGGCCGCTCACATCATCACCAGTAAACAAAGCAGCACTTCTTACTTTAGATCTATCAACATACAGACATATTCACTTATTAAATCTATAAAACCGACTATACAAGCTCACTGTTTTGAGGAGGAAAATATACATCACTCATTACAGTTAGCTGGCTAGCTTGGTGCTAACAAAAGACAAACATTGTTGCATTCTTGTTTTTTTCCCCATTTTGTAGCTTAAACACACAGAGTTGTAATTTCATGAGCAAACATTAGCACAACTAGCTGGCTAACTACAAGCAATAGCTAACTGGAATTTAAATATCTAAATCTCAGCTTGCATTGTCACTTTCTTAGCCATTGTTAACTATCAGAACCTGTCAAAATATACCAAAACAATCAAAACTATATGGTTCATCACTAACATTATGAAGGATAGTAAGTTAGCCTTTCTAGCTATATAGCTAAGCTTTCAGGTAAAACATCATTATCTAATCTCATATCAAATAAAAATTTTCTTAGAGGAGCCTGGATATTTGTAATCTGCCTGTCTTGGACACCAGGGTTAGAGATTTGTCAACCTCTGTTCTGAATTTAACGTTGTGATAATTGACTTACACACCAATTAGTATACTCAGCATCAAACATTCAGGAGAAGATAGTTTGTGTTCCCTTTAAAAATAAGAATATGTATATACTTGACATTTGTGGCAAATATATGTTGTTTTCCTTCCCTGTAAGGCAATTAGCATCATACATCAATTATGTCAAATATGTTTTACATGGCTAATCAACTAATTGCGTACAATTTCGCTCTGAATTTTTTTTTAATGCAAGTCTTTCATGTGTTTCTCCTAACAAAGTGGACGAAGGGATGAAGGAGAAGAAGGAGGCCACACAGCAGGGATGAGTGGAGGCCGTTTCTACGGCGGTTGCCGTGGCCAGCGGAGTGACGTGCGTGTGCACATGCCGGTCCGTATGCTGTGTGGTAGGAGACAGAATGGCCGCGGCCCCCTCTTCACTCGCATCATACTATTCCCAACATGAACTTTCACGGTCCTCCATCCACTCACTGAGTCACTGCAAGCAAGTACGTCAATCAGTGCTGGTACAAAACCAAACAAGCCCGTCCCCTCCCCCCCTCTCTCTCTGTCTTTTATTTTCCTTCTATCTCTAGCTCATTTTTCTTGCTTTTTCTCCCTCCCAATTTTGTCCAGTTCTCTGTCTAATTCTTCTCATAGATCTGTCCTGTCTCCTGGTTTCGCTCTTCAATCATCATTCCTTTAAATTCATTATCATCAAGGGCAGCATAAACTTTCTTCCTTTTCATTACACTGTAGGCTTTTTATTTTTTCTAGATCATGGCTGCTGACAAAAAAAGTGTCTGTATTCATTGTGTACAGGGTCTTTTTTTTTTTCAAACAAGCTGAGGAAGTTTGACTCACTGCAAACTCTGGCATCACGGAGTCATACATAAGTCCCTGGAGTCATCTCTCGCCGTCTCGCTCCTGTGTATAAACAGAAACCACCGGACCGTTAACATCCCCTCGTGGTGGCTAACCACAATCATTTCATACATTCCTCAAATGGCCGAGCTACTGAATCAACGTCCGTCAGGCTGTTGCGCTCTAATTCCAGGTCCTGGATCAGTTTCTTACAAATCAACTCATTGTCTAATCTTGTATTTAAACAATACATCTGATTTATGGTCAGTAGAAAATGACCTGGTTTGTAAACGACGGTGAATCATTCAATTTCCTGGCACATCTGTGTTGATCTTGGATCAGGTCCATCCATTGACTGTGTTTGACTCTGAGCAGAAATGCTCAAAGTCAACTAGTTTCAAATTAGAACTTTTTATTTTATTTTTTTAAGCATGAGTTTTTAACGTGTTGATCTTGCGGTTAATAGGGTAACGTCTAAAAGTCGTCCAAAAAAGTCCACTAGGACGAACTGTTTAAATAAAATCAATTATAAGGATACAGTAAAGTTTTGACAAATTTGGTCAAAATATTTAAAAACACACAGCTGAATGCAAACGTTTGCACACGCTTAGGTCTTCAGTAAGTATCCTAGTCAGGGTGGCAATAGATCTGGAGCCTATCCCAGGAACAGTGGGCGTGAGGTGGGAATATACAATGGATGAGACGCCAGTCATTCATTCATTCATTTTCAGTAAGCACTTCATCCTGGTCATTATAGTCATGCATCCAGATCCTATCCAAGGAAAACTGGGTTTGAAGTAGTTTCATTTAGTGTGATAGTTTTCATTCATTCATCTTCAGAAATTGCTTTATCCTGGTCAGAATCATGGTGGATCCATATCCCAAAAACACTTTGTGTAAGGTGGGAATACACCCTGGATGGAACGCCAGTCCAAGGGCATACATACATACATAGTCATTCACACACCCATTCACACCTAGGGGTAATTTAACATAGTCAGTCCACATATTGGCATGTTTCTGGAGGTAGGAGGAAACCAGAGAACTTCAAGGGCACCCATACTGACACATGGAGAACAAGGGAAGCTCCACACAGACAGTAACCTGAGCTCAGGATCGAACCAGGTCACAAGTTTCTTAATGTGAGATTAATGTTCTCTAATAACATGTATATCGTTTCTTTGCTTTAATAACTGCATACAATCTCATTGGTTATCCTTGGAACAGATTATTACCACAACAAATTACCACAACAATTCGTACAACGCATCATACTTTTTTATACTTTTTTCCATTTATAGTTTATCACTTACATTATAGCAGCTATAAAAAGGCATTTCCTGTTTCATTTATTTATTTATTTATTTTGGTTGTTCTTGAAGTTAATAAGACAAAAAAAATGCAGCTTGTGAGTTTACTAAGAAACTGGAAATGCAAACTACTTTATCCTGAAGACTTTCCTGTGGTGGAAAAACCTCCTGTCCATTACAAACACTGACACTGACACTGGAGACTCCTTCCATAAATTTGACATAAATGTAACATCTACTAACAGAAAAGCTCTTCATATAAAAGGTTGTGCTTTTTTTGTTAAATAACAACACATTTTCAAAATTTGTTTGCTATTAAATTTGTTTGTTATTGTTATTAGTGAAGTGAGCTGTTGCTATAGACATGATTACGTATTAGAATGAGCACATTAATATAAATTAATTTAAATTACTCAGACTGGATGACTTTTGAGCACTGAGTGTGATATATTGTAGTAGATTGCTTCTAACCCTATCACTAGACTAGAACTGAAATAAAGATATACAAGTTAACAAACAAATTTACACTTCACATCCGTGTTTGTTTCATAGCTGCACATGTCTTAGTGTAGCAATAAACATCTCTGAAAAGCTTTTCAAACATCAGTGAATCAGCCTGTGCTTCCGCGGCCCTGCTTCTCATAAACCAGAGCGAGTCCAATTTTCCCGCGTGGCTTCTCGCGGGCTGCAATATTACAACTGAGCATGTGGGATCGAGCCGCATGGCAGTTAATTAAATCGTTACTGTTCATGTCTCATAACAAGCTGCGGATATGACTCAAGCGTCTGCGTTCATGTGGCAATTATTTCATATCAGGGCGTGCTGATTATAAGTGTGATTAGGTTGATTAAGGGTTTTTCTTAATCAAGTAATTGTACTCGGGAAATAGTAATTAAAGGTGCACAGAGCTTTGTTGTTACCAATCTCTCCTGTCACAAGACATTATTTCAGCAGATTTACTTTTTCTGAAAGAAATACTCTGTTCTGTTAGCATGGAGCTAACTGTGATGGAGGGATAAGGTAGAGATAAAGAAGAGGACGAAAAGAATGGTTTACACAATGCAAAAAAAAAAAAATCCATGTAATTATTTAAAAGCATTGGAAACAGCTTAATTGTAAGGAAAGAAAAGAAAGAAAACAGAAAAAAAGATAGAATAAAGGAAAGAAAGAAGCAAACAGATGAGAGAAAGAAGACAGATAGAAAGAGCAAAAGAAAGAAAGAAAGAACAAAACAAACTAGAAAACAAACAAAACAAAGAAAGAAAGAAACAAAAGAAACAAACAAACAAACGCAAGCAAGAAAAAAAATAGCAAAAGAAAGAAAAAGAAACAAACAAGCAAGAAAGAAAGATTTTAAAAGCTTTAAAAAGATTAAAAACAAACAAAAGAGAGAAACAAACAACAAGCAAACAAACAAAAGAAAGAAAAGAAAGAAAGAAATGAAAGTAAGCAAGCAAGAAACAAATAGACACAAAGAAAGAAAAAAGAAACAAACAAGCAAACAAAAGCAAGCAAGCAAGCAAGAACGATTTTAAAAAGATTTAAAAAGGTTCAAAAAAAACGAAAGAAAGAAAGGAAGGATTTGTTAAGAGAAATTTGAAAATATTTCTTTCCAAAATGGCTTTACTCTTAATTAAAGAAAGAAAAAAAACAAAGAACCAAAGAAACAAGCAAGCAAACAAAAGCAAGCAAGCAAGAAACAAACAATAGAAACAATAAAAGTTTTATGGTACACTCTTCTGTGTTGTAAGATGTTTTTTTTTTAATTCATAGAGCTGAGTACATTATACAGTGTATACGGTGAATAAAAGCCTGAGCTGAGTGAATCCAGGGGCTGATAAATGATGAGTGTAAGTCAGCGGTTCTCCCAGAGGCCTGGCGCTATTAAACACACATCAGCAGCCAGGAGCTAAATGTCACTTATCATATAATATATGGAGGAGGGAGAAAGGGGGATCAGGGCATATGTAACTGTGATAGTTCTCCTCTATATCCATCTCTCCCTCTCCCCTCTCCCCCCTCTCTCTCTCATCTATCTATCTTTCTCTCTCTCTCTCTCTCTCTCTCTCTCTCTCTCCTCATCTCTGAGTGAGTCAGTGTCTCTCCAGCCCACCTACTATGAGTCAGTCTCCCACTCGCCGGACAGCCTCGGCCAATCAGAGGCCTCGCTTCTGCTACTGCTGCCGTCAGAACCCCGGTGATGGAGGTGCGTGTGCATACACACACACACACACACACACACTCCTCTACCAGTGAGTGAGAGATGAAGGAATGAGGGGTGTGAAAGGTTTCGGAGAGGGAAAAAGTGAGCACATGATCTCAGTATGGCTCTGTACATAACTGCCAGTGTGTGTGTGTGTGTGTGTGTGTGTGTGTGTGTGTGTTATACTGAAAGTGGCAATGCTAGAAAGTAAGAAAGTAATTAAACTTATCAGACACACACTTAAGCCTCGCTTTAAGGGTAAAAAGTAGTAGCATATGAAAGTATTTAAGGTTACAGTAAAGTTAGCTGAATGTGTGTGAAAGTTTTTTCTTTTTTTAACTTTTGCTTCTTACGAAGTTATGAGCCTCTGTTCTTTTCTGATTTTAACACATCCACTGTTTGTGTTTAACGTTAATTACATCATAACATGACTTTCGTAAGCTGGGAAACGACTGAGGCTAACGATTTAGCCAACGAAAGCATAGACAGGCAATGTAAAGGTATAGTGACAGTGAAAACAAGATTGAAATATTAAACATTTACCTCAGACATGTTGGTAAATTATCAGGGAAAGTTTTTATTCTCCGTCTTCCTTTTACACTACAGTGTATTATTTCTAAATATTAATTAAATAAAGAATAAAACATGACATGGCAGCCTGACTTGGAAAGTGGAGTTATTTTCCAATAACAGTGCATTTCAAAGTGTTTTATTCCTCTTATACCACAGAAATTCAATAATGATAACAATTATTAATTTATTTAAAAAAAAAAAACATTTCATAATTTTTAAACATTTATAGTTACATTTAATGTTGTGGAACGTCCGCGAAACTAGTTAGTTCCTGTTCTCGCTTACGTTATAGCAGCTATAAACCGTCGTTCCCTCACCAGCTTCTTTTGTTCTCTCTTTCTTGAAGTTAATAAGACAAAACAACGAAGCTTGTCATGTTATCGAGAAGCTCCTGTCCAGAAGCCTTTCCCGTAGCCAAGCACTCACGCTGGAGTCTCCTTAATGTATAAATATAAAATAAACGTCTTTTTTCCAGAAAACTTCACCATATATACTGTATATATTTTTTTCAGTAACTACACATTTAAAAAAAAAAAGTTTATTAGCCTTAGTTTAATTGCCGCATTAAATAATAATCATTTGAATTAAAACTGCGACTGCTGTCAGAGCTGCTGTTATAGAAAATTAATCAACACCTTCAAACCCGTCAGATTTTAAAAAAAAAATAAAAAATAAAAAAAATAAAAATCAACAGTGCTGTGGTATAAATGACTGATGTGGCTCCAAGTCTGCACTCTGGACACACTCTTGTTGTGGTCAGTTTGTTGAGATTTATAAACCTTGGCTACAGATCTGACCTGCATCAACACTTTTCTCACTTCTTTGATATCTTCTGAGTCCATTCATTAAAGTGCCTTAGTCATCTCAGCTTTTCTCCTGAGGTGATGAAGTAAAAGCTTTTGTTGAGCGTGACTGTTTGAGAAGACTTCCATCATCTGTTGCTCGTCTAGCCATGGATTTATTTAATTATGAAGAACATCTTTGCAATGGATAAAACCTATCATTAACTTATACTAAATGTTGCCCTGACGTGGATCGGAGAGCCATGCTGCATGGTCCAGCACATGCTAACCTTAGAGTCACTTTAAACTTTATAGAATGTGTTTTTTATGTTTAAATCCTTTCGGATGGTTTCATTTGCGCGCAATCATAAAAGAAAACAGCGGTTTTGCGGCTATGAAGTGGTGTCCACTCCCTCTGATACATCATCGTTTCTATAGTAACAGCGTAAGTAAATTTGTGTGCTTTGTAACAGGTAAAGCTGTTTTTTTATGTTTTTCCACCATGGGAAAGTCTTTAGGACAGAGGAGTTTATCCTTTCTGGTTTCTGGCTTCTTTACAGCTACTGTAATGTAGCTTGTTTCGTGGACATTCTACAACATTAAATGTAACAATAAACAGATAAAAAGTGATGTGTGTCTTTCTTTAAGTAATTACACTTAAATTACATTTCATGAACAGAAATCGATAAAGTGTGTAGTTCGTTAATTATTTGTAAAATGTGTAGTTCATTATGCATGACACCATCCCATCATTGATTATTTTCCTATAACATCTCGATTCCTATAACATCTCGATAAACAGAGGTACACACACACACACACACACACACACATATACACACACACACACACACACACACACACACACACACACATATATATATATACACACAAACACACACACACACACACATATACACACACACACACACACACATATATATACACACACACACACACCAACCAGCCATAACATTAAAACCACCTGCCTATTGTGTAGGTCTTCCTTATGCCACTAAAACAGCTCTGACCCGTCGAGGCATGGACTCCACAAGACCTCTGAAGGTGTGCTGTGGTATCTGGCACCAAGACTTTAGCAGCAGATCCTTTAAGTCCTGTAAGTTGCGAGGTGGAGCCTCCATGGATCAGACTTGTTTGTCCATCACATCCCACAGATGCTCAATCGGATTGAGATCTGGGGAATCTGGAGGCAAAGTCAACATCCTGAACTCTTTGTCATGTTCCTCAAACTATTCCTGAACAACTTTTGCAGTGTGGCAGGGAGCATTATCCTGCTGAAGGAGGCCACTTCCATTAGAGAATACCGTTGCCATGAAGGGGTGTACTTGGTCTTCAACAATAGTTAGGTAGATGATACATGTCAAAATAGCATGCCAGGACCCAAGGTTTCCCAGCAGAACATTGCCCAGAGCATCACATTGCCTCTGCCGGCTTGCCTTCTTCCAGTAGTGCATCCTGGTGCCATCTCTTCCCCAGTAAGGGACGCACACGCACCCTGCCATCCACATGATGTAAAAATAAATGTGATTCATCAGACCAGGCCACCAATGTGCCCATTGTAGGAGCTTTCGGCAGTGGACAAGGGGTCAGCATGGGCACTCTGCCCGGTCTGTGGGTACGCAGCCTCATACGCAGCAAGCTGTGATACACTGTGTGTTCTGACACCTTTCTATTATAGCCAGCATTAACTTTTACAGCAATTTATGCTACAGTAGCTCTTCTGTGGGATCGGACCAGACGGGCTAGCCTTTACTCCTCACATGCATCAATGAGCCTTGGGCGCCCATGACCCTGTTGCTGGTTCACCGGTTGTCTTTCTTTGGACCACTTTTGGTAGGTACTAACCACTGCATACTGGGAACACCCCACAAGACCTGCCATTTTGGAGATGCTCTGACCCAGTCGTCTAGCCATCACAATTTGGCCCTTGTCAAAGTCGCTCAATACTTATGCTTGCCTATTTTTCCTACTTCCAACACAACTTCAACTTCACGAACTGACTGTTCACTTGCTGATAATCAATGTTATTCACGTCATCTGTCAGTGGTTGGTGTGTGTGTGTATGCGTGTGTGTGTATATATATATATATATATATATATATATATATATATATATATATATATATATATATATATATAAATTCTCCAGCCTAGCTCTAGTCCCATTTGATGCTGGGAGACAGGCACGGGAGAGGAGGACTGTTATGGATTAGTCTAAGTGTAGTGAGATGTTCTCCTGTTGTGAATGATTCATCAACCGAGAGCCCGAGTCTCATCTCTGAAGTGCATCCAAGCCTGGAGGCAAAGGTCTGCCTTTACAGCAAGGTACAGAGCTTAAATGGAGTTCAGCACAACTCCAGCTCTGTAGGAAGCTCATGATTTGGGGTGAGGTCAGAAGAGGAATGAACCCTGGAAAAAGAAAAACCCATGATTTGTTCACTCTTCCGGCTAGTTTCTTTTTGAAGGCATTCCTGAGGAATTGTGGAGGCTTCGAGCCTAAAAGCTTTTTTAGGAGCTACGTCTTTAACCTTGTTGGTATGAAGGCAATAGTTACGATCTTAAAAACCACTCGGGTGTATCGAAAAAAGAGAAACAAACTACAGAGAGAGAGGGAGAGAGAGAGAGAAAGAGAGGGGGAGGATAGGACGTGTAGGTCCTACTCGCACAGTAGCGGAAACATGGGCAAATCTCTCAGCTCTGATTCATCTCCTCTGGACACTGCTGACGCTAAAAACTTCCTTCCTACTTGCTAGAACTCGCATTTATCACCAGTAAAAATGGCATGAGTCATTAGCACATATGTCAGCGTTCGACTGTTGATGATTTCAAAACTAGCTCTGTGTCTGAAATGTATTGTGATCTGAAGTCAGCAATCAACAAAAACAAGAAAAAAAAACCCATCTGATATTCTTAAACCTGTGCTGGAGATTTATATCGTAGTGTGGCTTCCTGTGTCTTTTTAATCATTTCATGTTAGAATTGTAATGCTGAGAAGTTTGCACTTTATATCTCCCTTAACTTGTCAACATGTCAACTTTATGAGACAACACAGAGGGAAGAGTGAACTGCATGTAATATTTGTGCATATGAATAATTTTTCCTGTTAAATAAAAACTCTTTAAAGAAAAAAAATGCATTGCTTGTCTTTCTGGTGCATTAGTGTCTTGTCAAGTGGGTTTCGTTTGGATCTGAGATGAATGAAAGGATTGTGGGGCCAGCTTTAGGGTGTGTGTGTGTGTGTGTGTGTGTGTGTGTGTGTGTGTGTGTGTGTGTGTGTGTGTTATGTGGACATGTTTTTATATTGGTGGGGTTCAATTGTCCCCACAAGTATAGGAAAAAGTCACAGTTATATCTGACTTTGTGGGGACATTTGGCTGGTCCCCACAAAGAAATCTTTACAAGAGCTGCACCTTTTATTTTATTTTAAAAACCAAAAGAACCGAAAGATTTCTTTTCGGTTACTGAGGTTAAGGTTAGCGCTAGATTGAGGTGCAGCATAATATTAATTAGTCAAATAAAATGAATAATATTTAAAATAATAAAATTAATTAGCTGTATTCAGCATTAATAATTATGTCGCGAGGTCGTCAAAAGGACAGTATGACAAGCAAGTGTGTGTGAGTGTGTGTGTGTGTGTGAATGTGTGTGCTCACAGAGGAATGATACTAGCAGAATTAGTCATACATGGAAAGAGAGGAAATTTTTTAGGGGCATTACTCTGAGGGTGGCTTGGGGCACTTAAATGATATAGAAACACATGTTCATTTTACTATCTTTGTGAGGACCTTTTTACTTCTGTATTACTGTTGTTATGTTTACACTTAACTTTAACCCTAACCTCAGTAACCAAATCTATATATGTTTTCTTTATTTTCTCCAGTAACATTTGTAATAGAAGTGAATTGTTTCCAGAGGACCAGCCAAGTAACAAAAAGATTTGAGTAATTCTTGGTCCTTGTATGACTAATTTCATTGAAATATCTTACTTGAAGTAAATATGTGACACAAAAGGAGAGAAACGCTAGCTAATTTATGCAACAGGTCACTGTTATAGATGTTAAAATGTTGATCTGTGATCGCTTTAAGCACTTAATTTTCTTTAAAATGTAAAGTGCTTTATAAATAAAATGTATTATTATTATTATTATTAATTCCCTTGAGTGCTAATTTATGCACTTAATTCCCTTGAGTGCTAATTTTAAACTAGCTACACTTTATGTATGGTTTAGGACAGATAGCTGGACGCAAAACATGTCACCAGGAGATCTTTAGTCTTGATACGAATGGGAAAATTGTGTGAAATTGTAGCTTGGGTTGTGCACGTGTGTGTATTGTCCTGGAACATGTGGCTTTGATCCATTCCGTCCGAATGGAAGTGGATCCTTGTTAACCAAAAGTGTTTCTGAGGAGGTGAGATCAACCAGCCTGGGCTGGAGTGCTTTAAAGAGATAGTTCATGACATCATGTGGGTATCTAATCACACACACACACTTATCAACAAACAACAGAATACAAAGCTCACAAGGTCACAATGCTAAAAGGTATGTACAGCTAAGACCAGAAGGTTTCCTCAGAAGGGATTTGTTTTGATCTGAAATTGGCCTGCCGTTTCCATTAGCTCTACACGGGCAGATCAGAACAGCTAAAAGGGAGAGGCTGGCATCTTTTGGAAAGCGAGACCGGAAAACAGGATGGTGAGAGCCACAGAGACGGGGGAGCTTATTCACCCTGGAAACAAATGACTTCATCAGACGCTAATTCAATTTAGGAAGCTTAAATTTAGCACATTCGTCATAGTGCATGACACGAGCCAAAAAAAAAAAAAAAAAAAAAAAAACATCCCAGAAAGCAGGGCGGACAGGTCGGAGATTTGGGACGTGTAGGAGATGAAATAGTTTGAAGGATTGAGAAAGAATGTGAGAGAGGAGAAAGAAAACAAAGTGCTTTTCCCAGTGAACGGTGTGAGTGGGTTGTGTGGGTGGGTCATTCTGGTCCGTCCGTATTGTCAGCATGACAGTTGGCAGAAATCTCCTGCTGGAGGAAATGCTGCAAATCGAGACCAGCTTCTTCCCGTTGCAAAGGCGTCAGTCTTATATCACTGTCAGATAAATTCTCACTTACAGACGCTGAAGGAAAAAAAGCAGCGCTCACTTGTTGATATGATTTCACTTGTTGATAGCAACGAGGAACCTGAGCCACAAGGGATGGAGAGATAAAAAGAGAAAAAGGGTTTTCAGTGGGCACACATTCACCTGCACACACACACACACACACACACACACACACACACACACATGGACACTAGGAATGTAACTGAATACAAAGACATTATTTTGTTGAACAGATTATGTGTTCTAAACGAATACAAATACAGATATGAATACATTTATATTTTGGGAAATGAAGCCAAATAAATTCGATAGAAAATATCAGGGCAGGTACAAACAAACATCATAATCACATGAGGCCAGTTATGAACTCGAGTGATGTAGCTGAGGTTGAGGAACTGTCACAGTGCTGACATTTCTACCTCTGAGGTTTTTCCATTGTTTCAAAACCTTGCAGTTTAGGCCACACCCACTTTGGGTATAAATCAGAATACAGATACAGATATGAATATTTGGAGCACTAAACAGAGGCAGATACAGATAATGGCATGCTGTTACAACCTTAAATCACGCGCACATACGCGCACACGCACACACAGATGATTGCATTTCAAGCTGACCTTTAGGGAAGTCATAAACAGTGTAACAAGCTGACAGAACAGAGTCTCTACAGATATTAAGCTTTCATTGTGCGTCATTCCTCAGCTTTATGAATGCGACTGATAGTTGGAAGTGAAACTTAAAGCTTTAAAGCAAAAAAAAAGGAGCCATGGATTCATTTAGTAAACACATGCACCATGACAACGCAAAGAAGAAATGGAGCTGAGGGACCTACAAGGTTCCAGATCTCCTCTGATCAGACCTCTTGAGACTTCCCCTCCCTTCATCAACCGATTTTTCCAGGCTTCGTGGGATTTGGCTAGAGCTTTCCATGAGGGTGTGTTTGAGCTCCTCGTGTTCCTATGTGTTCTATAGCTGCGAACATGCATATGGGTTTCACCTCGCTTATATTCTAAGGAAACAAGTGGGAACTGTTCTTGCAAGGTTCCTAGAGTTACGCACACACTCTGACCCACACACTGTCACTGGGCATCTGCCTCGACCGCGTGGGCGTCTTGGACGTCCAAGCTCGAACAGAACCCCACCCACCTCTTCATGCCAGATGGGCAGAAAGGGCATAAAAGAGTGAATACAGACTTGATGGCCAGACTTGAAGTGCCCAAGCTGGGCGGCACCGATTAAACCTTCGCCCACTCGCTGGCTCCCACGGACTCGCAGGCCACAGCCATGAAGAAGACGGCCAGCAAGGTCTGGGAAGGGCCGCTGCGTTTGCGTCAGGCTCTTGGCTGTGACTGAGTGGGTTTCTGTCGAAACGGTACTGCATTGCATCGTGTGGCTTAACCTGGAAGCACTGAAGGGCCTGCTTTCCCAGAAGTTAAGTGTTAGTGCCTCGGGATGATTTCTAACTCACTCTGCTGTTAGTGATCTGCGGTCCGTGACGCTTCAGGGCAAGCATGCCCGGGATAAGATCAGCTTGGCACTGCTGGAAGAAAACAAACTTGTTTGAATGCACTTGTGCAATTACTTACTGTGTCAGTGTGCTAGCATGTCAGAGATTGGCACCATGGCATTAGGGTGTGGATCACTTTTAAGAATCTTTGGTATTTCTTTGCCAAACTACATTCTTGTATCACTTTTAATGGCTCTACACCAAACTGTACCATTGATTCTTGCTGGTCAAAGGCACATCATCTCTACCATCAGTATGAGTTTTTCTGCTGGGGAAAGTTGTTTAAAGCATATAACCAGACATGGCAGCACAGCAGTATGGTAGATTTGCCATCTTGCAGCTCCAGGGTCCAATCCTGAGCTGGGGTTACTGTCTATGTGGAGTCTCACATGTTCTCTTCATGTACTTGTGGGTTTCCTTCTACTGTCCAAAAAGAAAGTGCTGGGCGGTGTATAGGTGTGTAGGTGTACTGGCTACTCTAGGTGTCAGTGTGTGCATGGAGTCCCGTCCAGGGTGTATTCCCACCTCAGACCCAGAGTGTGTGATCCTGGATACAGGCTAAACAGGAAACAGGATAATGAAGGTGAATGAATGAATGTTTCTTTTGATACATTTGAGATATGTTGATGTATTTGATGTATTTTTTTGTCCAATCCTGGTCATATCCTACTTTTTTAGGCTTCACAGAGACCAAGAAATATCGCTTCATTAAGCTCAAATCAAAGGAACCCGGACAGATTTCAGAAGAATCCTTCAGCTGCCTTTTTGGATCAGACGAAGATGAAGAAAAGCAAAGGGAGACAAGGAGGAAATTAGAAAAGAGAGAACGAGAGTGGAAAAGAGGAAAAGCAGGGTCAGAGAGGTCACATGCACATGTGCGCACGCACACACACACATAGACAGGCATAACATAATGAAACTGTCACTAGGCACATCCGATTGCAGAATAAAATTTCTTGGCAGAAGTCCATCACCTGAGGGATAGAGTTAAAAAAACAAAAAAAACATCATGCAGCAACATGAGAGCTCCGATTTAGCAAGACAAGCAGAAGATGTGTGTCAGGACCTGGTCATCATGTAAAAGCCTGTCTGATCAGTGACATTTCAGCTATTATGTTCATTCTACTAGGTTTACCTAATCAACAGTACATTACTCTCCGTTCATCATGCCTAATATTAAACAATTAAATACAACCTGACTGTATGGATTTTTCTTTTTGTAATCATATATAAATAAATATATCTTTTTAAAATATTTTTCTTTGATATGATCACAGTATCCTTATGTTTAAAAAATTAGGAATATTACATATTTAAAAGCTAACACAAAACTCTTTAATAATCCATGAATTGTGAAAATCTTGAGAGTCTTCACGCTCTTCAGGCTCTTCAGGCTGATTTTTGTGTATCCTGTTGTCTCGCTAAAGACGTCGCCGAACAAAGAAGGATGATGATATGCTGGTACACGGTGTTTAACTCTGATAAGAAAATCTGAAATTTACTCTCACAATGTACCGGTCATGTTATGCTATCATTAATTGGCATAGATAATGACATCCAAAAAATCTAGATGCATCAAATTCCTTGAAATGGGGTCGACTGATTTTTCAATCTGCTTAATAATTCTGCTTTAAAGAATGTTGTAGCAGCTTCTCTATCCACGCAGATCGATACTTGTACTGCTGCTGCAGCGCAACACTGCATTTAATCTCTCTCTGAAAATGTTGTAACCTGAAGTGATATTTTTCATGTGAACAGCAGCTGGGAGGAGATGCCTGTGTGTGTGTGTGTGTGTGTGTGTGTGTGTGTGTGTGTGTGTGTGTGTGTGTGTGTGTTAACTCAGAGGTATGACCTGCATGTTGGAACTCAGACACTGTGAAATTCTTGGTGTTTTGTGTGAAGTATGACTAAACATCCATGCCTATAGAGGGACGATGTGCTACTTTCAGGAGTCACTGTAATGAAAAAACTCATCACCTGAAACAAGAAACTACATTTACCATCCACTTTAATAGGAACAGCCGTTCACACGCTCATTTGTGCAGTTAGCCAATCAGCCAATCATGTGGCAGCAACACAATGCATGAAATCATGCAGATACAGGTCGAGAGCTTCAGTTAATGTTCACATCAAACATCAGAATGGGGAAAAAGTCTGATCTCTGTGTCTTTAACCGTGGCAGGGTTGTTGGTGCCAGATGGGCTGGTTTGAGTATTTCAGAAACTGCTGATCTCCTGGGATTTTCACACACAACAGTCTCTAGAGTTTACACAGAATAGAGCAAAAACATCCTGTGAGCAGAGTGTCTGCAGGCAGAAACATCTTATTGATGAGAGAGATCGGGGGAGAATGACCAGACTGGTCTGAGCGAACAGGAAGTCTATAGTAACACACAAAAAAATCACTCTTTACAACTGTGGTGAGCGGAAAAGCATCTCGGAAGGCACAACACATCAAACTTGAGGTGGATAGGCTACAACAGCAGAAGACCACACCAGGTTCCACACCTGTCAGCCAAGAACAGGAATCTGAGGTAATCATGGACACAGACTCACCTGGTCTTTTTCTAATCTTCAACTGTCCAGTTTCGGTGAGTCTGTGCCAATGATAGCCTTAGATTCTTGTTCTTGGCTGGCAGGTTGGAACCCAGTGTGGTCTTCTGCTGTTGTAGCTCATCCACCTAAAGGTTTGAAGTTTTGTGCATGCTGAGATGCTTTTCTGCTCACCACAGTTGTAAAGAATGATTATTTGAGTTACTATATCCTACCTGGCAGCTCAAACCAATCTGGCAATTTTCTTCTGACCTCTCTCATCAACAAGGCGATTCCACCCACAGAACTGTCGCTCACTCGTTTTTTGTTTTTCCACCATTATGTGTAAACTCTAGAGACTGTTGTGTGTGAAAACCCCAGATCAGCAGTTTCTGAAATACTCAAACCAGCCTATCTTGCACCAACAACCATGCCACGGTTCAAGTCACAGAGATCACATTTTTTCTTCACTCTGATGTTTGATGTGAGCAATAACTGAAGCTCTTGACCTGTATCTGCATGATTTTATGCACTGTGCTGCTTCCACATAACTGACTGAATGGATAACTGCATAAATGTCTTTAGGAATATAAATGTATACATTGGACACTTTAGATATCTCAGACTCTCATGCACACTTTGGGTTTAGGTTCCAAATTTGACCTCTGAGACTGTGCAGTTGAGAAGAATAATGCTGCATTCGAGGCGAAGTTGCAACTTGTAATTCCCCACCTACAGCCGATGAAACCCACTGCAAACAACTTGAAATTTCAACTCATCAACTGGGGGTAGTCTTCTCACCTACCAGTTCCTTCCCTGTTTACGGAGTGACGTCAAATCAGCATGGCCATGCACACTGCTAACAGTGTAAAGTTCCCCTTCTCTACTTTTAAATTACTTTATAACAGTATTGGCATTAGATCATTTAATATACAGACACTGTACTTGGTTAAATCTATAACACTGGCCATACTAATCACAGTTTTGAGAAGGTAGAGTTAGCCAGTTAGCTTGTTGCTAAACTACTTGCTATTGTCTGCTATTGTTGCTGTGCTGCAATTGCAGTCCAAAATGTTGGATGAATGTTTACTAAGCTCATTGTAGTAGAACAGAACCAACAGCCACTCAGGTCTGTAACAACTGTTAAAGTGCAGTTAGAGCAGCTTTTTATGAACGCAGCATAAGCACACAGGAGGCAAAACAACGTCTTCTCTGAATAAATATAGCTTTTGCTGCCATCATGTGGTGAAATTAAGGTAACACTTTGCCACATGTCAGAAACCAAGCATTCAAAGTCATTTTACATTGTTTGGTTTTAACGAGTTTTAAGGTAAATTGAGCAATCACATATTATTTATACAGAGCCCCTGAGGTGTTTCTTTTTTAAATAACATGTGGTCATGAATTATTATATTAAGTTTCTAGAGATCTATATTTTGCGGCCACCAAAATGGCAACTACTGTATTTTAATGGTCATGCCTTATTAAAAATGTCCACCATTTTGCTTTTTTTTTTTTTTTTTGAAGCTACACTATATTGCCAAAAGGCTGTGGACACCTGACCATAAGTGCCATGAGGGCATCTGTGCTTGTCGAACATCCTATTCCAAAGGCATGGCATTAATATTTTTTCCCTCGTTTTGTTGCTATAAAAGCCTCCATTCTTCCACTAGATTTTGGAATGTTGCTTGGGGATTTTGCTCATTCACCCACAAGAGCATTAGTGAGGTCAGGCACTGACATTGGATGAAGAGCACAGGGGCGCAGTCAGCGTTCCAATTTATCCTAAAGGAGGGGTACGATGGGTTTAATGTTGATGCTCTGTGCAGGACACTCAGGTTCTCCCATTTCAACCTTGACAAACCATGTCTTCATGGACCTCACTCCATTGTCATGCTGGATCAGGTTTGGGCCTCTTAGTTCCAGTGAAGGGAAACTGAACTCCAAACTGTTGCCTCCAACTTTGTGGCAACAGTTTGGGAAAGACTGTTGGGGGTATATGGGGGTCATGGTCAGATGTCCACATACTTTTGGCCATGTGGGGTATTTTTGAGGCTAATGTAGCTATCAGTTAAGTTATCAATTAAGGGAAGCTCCTAGCTACGACTGTAATGTCTTAATTATCACACAAGCTCCCAAAGGCATTTGGCTTTTTAACCCCATTGTACACATTAGCAGGTACAAATGAAGACACAAATCAAATCAGAATTATAAGAAAACGCAATGTGCAGACTGTAACCGTAACAACACTCTTTCCAGTCCTAGCTAGCTTCCTATAGGATTACACGAAAAAAAAAAAAAAAAAAACCACCAAGTGTAAAGGAACCCTACACTGCTGTATAAGAAATGAAAATAGACAATATTGTTGCAGATACTTTATTTGTCATTGCTTGTTCAAGTTCACAATCCTGTGGCTGTCTCAGAGTCAAGGCACAGCACGTTGTGCAAAAGATCCACAGCTCCATGCACTTCATTTCTAACATTTCTAACATCAGGATAGTAAATGAGACATATTAAGAGCATAATTTCACATTTCAGTTGAATTCTGTGGCTCTGTAGCATGGTTACTGAGTAGATCTATAACATTTGGTATGGCTTAGGAAACAACAGAATAACATTTTCATTAAATGTGCTCATTAGGCACATGCTTTAATGCAACATTGGACATGAGGATTATTTATAATTATGCCTATAGGAAGTCCTGCTTATAATCATATTCGTACTACCTTATGAACACAGGTGTACATACACAGCTTACCCGTCTCCAGAGATAACCTCGAGCCATCAGCAGAGTAAATGCTATGAGTAGTCAGGAAAAGCAAATTTGCCTTTAAGGGTTAGTGTTCATATGGGTGACTTAAAACCTACATAAGCCCATTCTGAAAGATCTGACATAACACTATATACTGTAGTTATAAAGGCTTACTCCAACAGCTGTCACATAGACTGCTTTCATTAATTCTGATGATAAAGAGTTGACGTAACTCCTGCATTACGTGACACAAAGCTATGTTGTCATAAGGCTGTTATAATACTTTCCAGGCTGGCTTGCAAAGAGAGTGTGATAACAGCAAAACAAAACTCAATTTAAGACCAGAGAAAATACACATAGCGCTGTTATTTCTTTTGTCATAACGTTGTTATAAATCTTCATGGAACTCTCAGAATCAGTCAAATTAAGCTGCTGTTACTTGAGGGCCAGAGAAAATATACATAGCTGGATCATTATGGTGTCATAACAATGGTATAAGTCTTAATTAAATCATTGTAAATAACTAAATTATTCTTCATCAAAATCTTAAAAGTATTAAGTTTGCTTTACTTAAGGGCCAGAGAAAATGGTTCTGTCATTACAGTGTCATAACACTGTTATAAGTCGTAATTAGAAAATTAGCTAACTTATGTTCACTTAAGTTAAAGTCCACGGAAATATACCTTGCTGTCATTACAGTGTCATAGCATTGTTATAAGTCTTAATAAAATCTCATTCACCTTACTGCAGAGCTAGAAAATACACATAGGTGTGTCATTACTGTGTCACAACATTGTTATAAGTCTTATAAACGCTCATACTCGGTATACCAAACTCAATCTGTGTCTGTCATTACTATGTCACAAGGCTGTTATAAATCTTCATTAAAATCTTAAAAATAGTACAGTTAAACTTGCTTTACTTAAGAGCCAGAGAAAATGTGCACAGCGCTATCATTATGGCGTCATTATATTGCTATAAGTCACATAGGGGATCCAGCGGAAATACATAAGTGTTATTACAGTGTCATAGTACTGCCCTAAGTACTGTTATAATACTTATAACCAGAAATATAACAAATACAGCGGTACAAAGTCAACTGTCATGGCTTTCCAATGCAAATCAGTCATAACACTACTGTATGTCAACAAAAATCTATGTCACATGACTTAGGTGGTATGTCACCTTGACATAAAGCAGTCTCTGACTAAATCGGTTCTGACTAAACTGAATTACGCAGTCGAAGAGCTGATGCCTGCTGTTATGTACTGAGGCTTTATAAACCTTTGGGTAGACATATGGTAGACGTCACGAAGGGATTATGTAGGTGTCATGCAGCCCTATGAACACTGGGCTTAAATAAAGCGTTACCCTTTATGCTCGTTGTAAAGGTCAATCACATCATCAGGTTCAGCATGAATCCCACAGTGAGAAAGTTCGAATACAATCTGAAGAAAACAAAAAGTCCGTAAACATTAAATGTTAGAACTGTCTCCCATTCATTCACGATTTAACTGCGAATTAGCGAAATATCAGCGAAATTCTGGGTTTCTACACGTTCTGAAACAGAAGGGATTTTTACCCAAACCTAAATAAAGTCTGTTTATATGGAAACTCACAGCTGGTCATAATTCTGGAAGATTCTTTTTTTTTCTTTTCTCCTGTGCAGTTCTGGTTTTCCCCAATGCCCACCTGTGCATTTCGCTCGAAAGCAGTCGCATCTTCTGTGGAAGCACACTTTCCATTTTGCTTCACGCACTGACGGAAAGATGACTTTTTTTTACCCGCAGTGCTCTGCCTACGCACTAATAGATCACAGCTTAGCCTTTTAATTATATATCGGAAATCTGTACGTGGCCCACTTCCAGATACAGTGCATGAACTTTCATAGCCAAAGAGATAAAAATGTAAGAGCCGGCTATAGTTTTTTATACTGAATCTCTAAATTGGCATGGATTTACACATTTTATTAATTTTCCCATGAATATAGGTTCATTTTCTTCATCATGATCTCAAGAAGCAAAAAAAAACATTGTGTATGTGGAAAAAATAATCACTGGACATGAGTAATCAGGAAATTAATTAAGAAAATATTGGATTATCCCTTAATTTACAAAAACAATTACGATCAAGTTGTGTTTGGCTGTAAAACTTTAACAATAGTGTTTATAAGGCTACGTAAAGTCTTCATAAGCCCTTTTAGACATGACGGACATATACTCGTCTATAGTTATTACGTTATAAATTTATAATGTTGTCCATATAATATAATGTTGTATAAGAATAAGAATAAGACTGTGTTGGTCAATTTTGACAAAGTTAGACAAAGTTGACATAAGTTGACGTGAGACTTTATTTTGAAAGAGTAAAATGATAAATAGCTCATGTTGATGTCATGAAAAATAGGAATGCGTATAAATTTATAAGTACCTTATGAAATATTTATGCGTGATGTTATGAAGGCGTTCATGACATCATTGTTATAAAGTGTACGTTGTAACAAAATGACACCGTTACAAAATAATGATGATGTTTTCTAAAGGAAAAGTTTTATGTTGAAATCTTGTGATATTTTTGTTACCACTGGAGGAAATCATCTGCCATTGTTGGATAAGGACAAACAACTAAATATCATGACAATGTAAATAAAAATGAACATATAATTAAGTAATATTGGATGAAATATAATATGTAAATCCATGGCATTTAGGTTTTTCATAGTTTTAACCATTGACTTTCAGAGATAAAAAAAAAAGGCTCAAATTCAAAATACTACACACAGGTTTAGGAGGTTTAGTTACTGAAATGTTTTCAGAAATAATCATGACTGGTACGGTGTTGCTCTCAAAAAGTCAAAAATCACAGTTATTGCCCGAGATCTTCTGTTTAACTCTTAAAGCGGTAGTTTGTAATTATTAAAATCTTTTCTAGACCTATAATAAGCATATAGTTTTAAAGATAGCTTAGTAAAACTGTGGTTGTAGTCAATTCTGAAGTGATCAGGACTGGAACCTACTCCCTATAAAGGCTACAAGGATCATACGGCTCCCTCTATAGGGCTTGAAAGAAATAATGATTCTGAACACAATGTGAGCAAATTTCTCAAAACTGTAGCTATTTTAATGTCGCACAATAGCTGATACTTTTTGGATCATACTTACGATCCCGTTTCTTTTAATAACGGAGAGGTGAATTAAGCAGCAATTAGGTCCTCATGCCGTTACGGTTTCAGTTCCCAGTTCCAGTTCCCTAAGCCTGATTCTGAAAAGTGAGCTAATCAACAATCACAAATAATTACAGCGATGGGACGATTTTCAGTGGTTTTTCATCCTTTTAGTAACAATTTGCTATTACAAAATGAAACGTTTATGTTTTGTACTTAAACCTGACTTATATTTATAGGTAAATCGGGAGCAAAGAGTGCATGACCATTTGGAAGAGGCTTTTAAATGAAACACTTTTCCTCACTTCACTAAAATGGCTGCAGCCGAAGTCCTCTATGTAGCTTTCATCACTTCAGAATTACACCAGCAGGTGTTTAGCAATATTACCATTCACGGAATCTGACTTCTTGTTGTATATCTTTTTTTTTTTTTTTATATTTCCATTTTTCTGGCCCTGAAATGAGCCCCCAGCTACAATAGAGCTGTACTCTTCTGCTGCTTTTCCTTAAAAGGCAAATCTATAAGAGGCGTACGTTTCAACAAAGAGGGTGGGGTGAGCTTTTTTATGTTTTCATCTCTGTAAAACAGCTTTAAAAATTACACACTGCCTCATTAAACATGACTGATTTCTAGTAATATTAAAACCAGCATGTCGTGAGATGAATTTATGTTAGAGCTACTGTAACTAACATAGGAGGCAGGCAAATTAGCATCGAGCAGGGGAGAATTTGTTTTATTTTATTCCACTTTATTTCAATAAATATAAATTACACACGAGCCAAAAGTAATAACGATTTGAATTAGTGAGCTGGCTAACGTTAGCTTTTTGTTCGATTTTTACCGAGCTAATGTTTCAGTGATGCCAATATCTTACTCAGTGATTAACTAAATGTTAGCTTAACCACAAAGTAGTTCGCTAACATCACTAGCTTTGTTTCGTTTGGTCACTCGAGCCAGCCAATCACGATCATTTCTACTGAAAAAACAAACAAACAAACAAAAAAAAACTAAACCTCCTATGTGCAGTATGTATTTCATTTTACAAGGACAGAAGCTTCACCTGACCTCAGTTATTTAAGCTGAATATTATACCCCACACACACACACACACACACACACACACACACACACACACACACACACACACACACACGCTCAGTGATAAAACTGTAAACCCTTTAGAACTAATCACAGCTGGGTGTTACGCTCAGCCGGCTAGCCTCTGCGTCACCACCTCCCTGTACATGATAGAGATGTAGATGAAGAGGAGGAGGATGACGAAGAAGTCGTCCATGAAACCGAGCAGGCCGAACAGAGCCTCGGGGATGAAGTCAAGCGGAGAGGCTAGGTAGGTCAGAGCCCCCACCAGGCACAGCAGGATTCGGATCCGGAACATCCAGAAGAGTCCGCCGACGGAGAACATCTCCCTGAAGGCATGGCGGAGGAGAGTGGGGACGTCACGCAATCGGTCCAGGAGCTACACGACACACACACAGAGAGAGAGAGAGAGAGAGAGAGAGAGAGCTGAATCAACACACATATTCTGTTTTTTATAATTTCTCCCCAATTCCCACCCACCATCCAGCTCCCGCCAACCGAATCCAGCCAAACGCATCTTCTCGAACTGCTGCTCATGCTGCATCACAGGGCAGCGTAACACACTCGAAACAAAGTGCTATCTGCCCTCTTCCGCATACATGAGCTCACAGACATCTACGATTGGCTAGAGTCACTGTGTTTATCTACACAATATTCTTAACCAGAGCTCGGAATGTATGTATGATTGTGTCTCACTGTAACTTTTCCAATAATTTTCATCTATTTTTAACTGTTAGCTTTATTTTTTTTTTAACTTTAAATATGTTGTTCCTAACGTCAATTGATTTTTATATTTCTGTTTTATTTCCGCTTTGGACATCTTCTGTTTTTTCCCCCCCAGGATTGTAATAAATAAATAATTGAAAGAAATTCCATCCATCTATCCAACAATTATTCTATCTATCCCTCTATCTATCCATGTATCTATGAATGCATGAATATACAAACATATAATACAGCTTTTTTACTTACTATAGGCACTTACTATACATCATATATATATATATATATATATATATATATATATATATATATATATATATATATATATATATATATATATATATATATATATATATATATATATATATATATATATATATATATATATATCATTACTAGCTTTGTATCAGAGTTTTTATTTACTATTTATAAACACGTTTGTATCAAGAATGCTTAACATCCTTTATACCACTGATGAATTCTGTCGGAGGGTGTTGATTATTTTTCTATAACAGCAGCTCTGACAGTAGTTCCAGTGTTCATTTTAAGTTGTTGTCATTTCTAGAGTAACAACGTACACAAGGACTTGTGTAGCGGATTCTCCATATAATCTAAGACTAATACGACGCAAATTAAAAAAATGTTATTTAGCAAAGAAAAAAAACCTATATTTGTCGATTGTAATAAGATGTTTGTTTAACATTTATGGGAGGAGGCTCCAGTGTCGGTTCTTTGTAACTGTCAGAAAATTTTCTTCCACAGGAAAGTTTTCCAGAATCTTCTCTGTATGACGTAAGTGTTAACAGGAACTAAGCTGTCTCGTAACTATAAATGGATAAAAAAAAGTATGACATGTCGTTGAGTAATAAATTAAAAATAGTTATGGAAACTCATGGAGACTCACAGATCTGGGCTGTCCTGAGAATCTGCGGTTGTAATCGTTGACGTCGTTGAGGATCATGTTCGCATCCGGCTGTCCGTCTTGCGTCTGAGCGCTCTGCTCCGTGCCACGGAAAAGCGGGAACAGCAGGGTCACCTGAGGGCAGATGTTGGTATCCAAGTGAGGAAGAAGATTATACAAGGGTACAAGCACAAAGCCAGGCAGTTACATGGAATTGAAATCTGCACAGTCCTGAGATTTGCCCTCACAACCTTCCGGTTACTGGAAGTGAACTTTTAACCACAAAGCTCAACTCCTGACCGGTTTTTGCGAGGATCTTGGACATGAATTTAAACTGTAGAATTTGTCCTCTTACTATTTGTCTACAGATGGGACAGCTTATGGCTCCGAGCCACGTGCCATAGCGCCAGTATGCAATAATACAGGAACCTGTGGAACACAGATAATACACAGATCAATACGAGATGAGAGTCTGAGCACGGCTCGAATTTCCGACCTTTTCGTTAGATTCAAGCGTATTTCTAAAGAACAGCTGACCAAAGTGCTGCATAAAGCTGCTTTCACACTGGCCTTTTTTTTATTCAGACAAAGCACTAGTTCATTCTGTAACAATAACGATGCTCTTACCAGTTCTAGCTACTATAAGCTAACTGAGTATTATTATTAGTAGTAGTAATAAAGCTAAAAAAAAAAGGAGGTTGTTTGCCTTCGCTGTAGCTTTTGGAGAATTTGAGCTGGTTGTGTGACCTGATTGTATACAGCTACAGTTAAAGCGGGACCTCACATCACGTACTGGTGAATGTCCCAAAAATAGACACGCTGTTATTTTTAGTTACATTACAACATTCTAATACTGTCAGTGAAATATTTTCGTAATGCTGTAAAATTCGCTCAGTAACTGTAAGACTTCCTTCGGGCGCTGTTGGTTTTTCATGCTTGGCCCCCTAAGCTGCGACTTGATTGGTCAGGAGCTTGATGTTACATTACACTTTTCTAAAAGGTTGAACTCGTTTTAACATTGGACATTCCACCGTTATCCAAAAAAAATGTAAGCGGCAGTGCTTTTTAAAACTTCCCACAGACTTACATGTAAAAGGAGAGCTAGTGGCTGAGAAACAACGCTAAGTGTGAAAGCAGTCTAAGGCGGTCATGTTAAAGGAAAGGTTTGCCGAAAAATCTAATTCACACAACTTTCCACTTAGAGCAAATGTAATCAATCAGACAAGCTATGTTTGGTGTCTGGTGTTTACGTCTTTAGTTTTGCGTTGGAACCATAAAGCTAATGGAGCTAACAAATAATGGAAGTCTGTCTCACCAAAAAATGAAATCTTTTAAATATCTGCCACAACCAGCACGCAGTGATGTCATGCTTTAGTGATGTCACACAGCCAGATTACCTGCTGATGTGGTTTAGGACACAGTGAGACTTACTGTAAGCTATAAACATGAACTAACCTTCAGTGTAGCTGAATGGTGTAAGCTTATGTGCGCGGCCATTTTAGACAACCAGAAATCTAATTTTATATAGTTTCTATATAACTACTGAACCTAAATGTATAAATACGAGCCATCATGTAGCTTCCACATGATGATTTGTATATATTAACATAATTTATCTGGAGTGAGACTTCCATCACATACGATATGTAAGAGGTCAGGAGGAGTTATGGGTGAGTGGGAGGCTCTCACCACAGAAGAGATGACCGCAGTTCGTCTCCACGGGGAGAACGGCCTGCTGGAGACACACTGGACAGGACATGTCTGAGTAGTACTGATGCCTCAGCGTTGGTGATGCTGTTTCCTGAAAGAGAGAAAGAGAGTAATATTAGATGAATGACTCCACTAATTAAGAAAAAGAGAAGCTGCATGTCTTCAATATATCTGGGGGATGCCAAAAAGCTGTCTAAGGTCTGTGCTCTACGGCCCTAATCTAAAGATCTGCCCATGCTACATAATTCTACAAAGGATCACGTCTTTCACATGAGCTAAAGAGCACTGCCACAGCAAAATGAAATATATATATATATATATTTAAAGGTGCAGTCTCTTATATTTAAAATGTTAATATTTCTAGACCTGTACTAATCATATAATTTCATATTAAACTCTCTCATATAATTGTAATTCACAATTTTGCCATGCAATTAATCTGACTAGTTGCTTTATTTTAAACATATTGAATATTTTTTCTGACCCAGATTTTAGCTCCGCCCCCAAGCTGGAACACTGCTGCTCATCTCAACTTATTCTCCTTAAAAGGCAGCTCACAAGGCATGCACACTTTGAGCAGAATGGGTGGGGTCAATGTTTGTTAGGGTTTTTACTGCAATTGTGATTCACTTTTCAGGCAGCAGAGGGCACTAAAAAGACCAACTGTCCCTTTAACAGAGTGTCACATAAACAGTGCCCCATTTAAAGAAAGAAGAAAAAAAAGTAAATAATGGTTTTAATGGTAAATGATGGTTTCAATATAAACTAGTTACTCTGAGAACCACTTAAGACAAACAGTGTTCATATTTAAAAAAAAAAAAAAAAAAAAAAAAAAAAAAAAAAAAAAAAAAAAAAAAAAAAAAAAAAAAAAAAAAAAAAAAAAAAAAAAAAAAAAAAAAAAAAAAAAAAAAAAAAAAAAAAAAAAAAAAACAACTCTGACAATGCTGTGATGTCATATAACCCAGCCTTAATGTGGAGCTGCATTTTTTTTCTGACAGCATTTCTTGTTATATATCTGGTTTCGACTAAACAAGGTGGACGGGTTCCCCTTTTAAATCTCGGTTCCTCTCAACATTTCCTAATCGGACAAAGTTTTTTTTCCTCTTCCTTGCTAATTAGGATCCTGGATTTCTTAAAGCTGCTTTACAAAGATGGCGTTTTTGAAAAAGAAATACCCCACTGACCAATCAAACGTGCACGAATCGCCCTTACTCTAAACGCAGCCGAGACACATTTGGCATCGCTGATTTCTGTCCTGGAGCTACAACGCAAATGTTGAGAAGTAACAGAAATAAGCAACTATTACATTTCGTAATATCATAGTTTACATTTTGTAAAATGCCACTAATAGCCTGAATGTAGAAATTTCACTTCAGGATGGAGATGTATCATCATTTGTTTCACTTCTAGCGTTGTGCTACACAAGGAACGTTCCTGGAAAACAGTGTGTGCAGTACCAGCTGGATATGGCTGAAATGACAATAAAAGCCACTTGACTTGAAAAAGGGGGTGGAGCCTAGAAACAAGGAGGCTAAAAGACAGAAAGGGATTACAGTGGGGTCTTGGTCAGTTTTATGGATTACAGTAAGGCAGTATTTCAGTTCCGGGGGGGGCGACTTATGCACTGTATATTAAAATGAACACCAAGTGATTCCTCACAGACCTGCTCTGTCTGTAGCTGCTGTCGAACTGCTCGCACGTGCTCCTGATTCTCCGGGTGGATCCTCTGCTGCTCATTCCTGACACACACACACACACACACACACACACACACACAGAGAGAGAGAGAGAGAGAGAGAGAGAGAGAGAGAGAGAGAGAGAGAGAGAAGGCAAATAGTGAATTTGGGCTCAGCGATTTTAAAAAGCACACAAGCAAACAGCTGAGAAGATGTAAGGGGTGTGTGTGTGTGTGTGTATACACAGGGGTGTGAACCTGCACAGCAGTGTAGCCAGACCAGCCAGGAACGTCACACACAGGACGACCACAAACAGCACTGGGTCACTGACACCTTCGATAAGGGAGCGCTCATCTGGGATGGAAGGATTTGCATCCGGACAGTCGGGGTTTTCCATTCCACCTGCTCATAGCCTGCTCATTTCTCAACATTACAGCAAAAAAAACAAAACAAAGCAATCTAAATCAGAGACCAGTCTACTGAATATACTTCCAGGGTGGAAATATTACACTGAAAATAAAAGTATGGGTATTAAAAATGAAAGGGAAAGTACTGTAGACGAAAACTGAAACTAGAAGGGCTGTGAGTCAGATTGTGTTTTTCCCCCCAACACTGTCTCACACTTTTTGCACAATTCAAATCACACGAAAGGATCCATGAACCATATTTTCATCAGCATGTCATGATTTTAATGAATCATTCTAGACAAATTCCTTCCTTTCTTTCCAGCACAGTAGGATATACATTTCAGCTCTGGTAGTTCACTAATATTAATATTAATATTAATAATAATAATAATATTAATAACAACAACAACAACAACAACAATTATTATTATGAATATTATTATTATTATTAGTAGTAATAATAATAATAATAATAATAATAATAATAATAATAAATAAGTATAAAATGTCATATAAAATTTGTGTAATTATAATTTAACATTTTTAAATAATAAAATATAATAAAAAAAATATGTGCCCTCCTCCAAAAAGTACTTAATAATGTATACATGAGCATATACATGCATCTGACATTATAAAGTAGATATATGTATGTATGCATAGAGTTCATAGTAAGTGATATTCACAACAGCTAATATCTAATAGCTAATAAACAGCGCATTTGGCGTTAATGTGTTTAATAAATAGCACACTCACACTCACACACAGACTCATGTCCTGTATTTAGCACTTACATGAGTTCATAACAATCCGCTCGTCAAACGAAATTATGCCTCCAACACACACAACAACCAAGCAGACATGTAAACTATCAAACGCCACCGGCCGCGATACGAATACATCGCTTTTCCTTGTGTAATGCACTACCTAGGGTGTATAAATCATAATGTCATACCATAAGTAGTGCTCCTAAATAGGGGATGAAAAGCGATTTGAAATTCATCCAATCGCAGTTCGCCAGGAAGTCACTTCCGCATTTTTTCCCGGTCCACCTTTTCTTAGTAGCTCGTTGCGTTTGCCTGTTTTAGTTTCCGTTTAAAATTTGTTATGGCGCAATAAAAATTTTGTATATCATTGGCGTAATTTTTTACACACTTTTATTTATAGAATAAAAAGTACATTCTATATTGTTGTCTAGATTAGGATTTATATCGATTATACGTTTTTATCAGGAGTTTATCTGGCTGCTTTTGCAGGGTGGCATTCTCAGGACCCTAGCTAACTGGAAAAAAAAACACCAGATAACGTTATTTTCCCAACCCGTATTTGAGTAATTCCCGCCTTCTGTGATGGGATTGGCTAGTAATTTGGACTGCGAGGATTATGCAGTATCTGATTGGATAGAATCAACCAGTCGTGGTGAAGAAGGCGGGATTTGTTGAAAACGGGTAGGAGAAAAAATAAGACGAATAGCTGTAGCTTCGCCGGTGGAGCGGTTGTGTGTGTCTCCACGTATTTGTTCATAAGAAAACGGTTTTATTGTGTTTTTATTTGATTGTGTGATTCGATAACGGAACTGGACGTGGTAAGACGTGTTTAAATCGCTCGGAGTGACCGGTTATACGTCGTGATATCTGTTTTTTTTGGTGATCAGATCGATCAGACTGTTTTTTGGGGGCAGAAAACACGTCCTGTCTGGGGTTTGATAAAGTAACAGGCGGATAGCGGTGTGGATTAAAAGCTGCTGCGATGAGCCATTTGGACGCAGTGGATCGAGTCGAACTGTGTGAGAGTCTCCTAACATGGGTGAGAAATCAGTGCTGTGTGTGTGTGTGTGTGTGTGTGTGTGTGTGTGTAAAGGCTTAGATGGTCATTTTCACTAAAACAGAGAAAATGGTTGAGGGGAGAAACCAGGAATCTTAAAGGAAAACTCCACCCTTTAACACATTACACATGACTCTACTGAAATATTTGTGTTGTGTTCAGAGATTGTGGTTCTGATGTCTTGGATTGCGTTATATTTTCGTTATTGCCGTGAGAAGTTAGAGGTTCTGTGCCCCGCTGACGTCACAGGGTGTTGTTACAATCACAAACATAATTGATAACAGTCCAGAGCTTCTTTTCTTCCTCACCATTTTCCAGCGACGTTCATGGCGAAATCTGTGAAATTGTGAAATCTGACATATAATATAGCGGAGACTCAACATCCCAGAATGCAGTGCAGCTGAGTTATAGAACATACTGCGTTCATGACCAAGTAACTGTGAAAAAAACGTTTTTGGCCACAGCTACTTGCTGTATTTAGTTGCCTAGCACAGTGAATCTACAGAAGTGAAAAGGGAGAAACGACGTCAGGACGTTGTAAACGTATTGTGAAATATCCAAATTATTAAAAAATCATTCAACCCAAAGTACAGGTTGTGGTGCCACTTCTCATTCCTGACCTAAACAACTGTTTAAAGCACCATGTGATCTTCCAGTGCATCCCCTAAAGGTCACGGGGTCAGCTCGGGTGGTAGTGGCGAGTGCTTGTTCTGGTCTGATGAGTGAAACCCGAGTGTGCCAGCGGGCCATATGCTGTTACATCATAACTGAGGAGACAGACAGAGTGCTAGAGTCCTCATCACGGTCTGTGCCAGGCGAAGGGGAACTAGCTGAGCCAGGCCTGTTACCAAATACTTCACTGCTGCCAAGTGGCGATTGAGCACTGGGAAGGGTACGAATGTGGACTCGCAATTCAGCGCTAGCTGACTCATTGGTCAGGAGCCATTGGTCCTCGTCTCTGAGGCTTTTAACCGTGTTGTTGCCTGTTGTAACCAGAGCATCACTGGCCAAATTTGGGAAACACTGGAATAACACACGACGGGCCATGCTGTTACTGGAAAACAATCCATGTCTGGGTGATGTGACGCATCCCGTCTCAAAGCGGAGTCACTGGTACCACCATGATGTGGGTTATTTTCCTTTAACAGCACGACCTACAGTGTTTTTACGAGTTACTGAACGACTCGTCACACTTTTTTAACAATATGTAGTTACATTTAACGCTAATGTTATTTAACATCCACAACTTAGTTCCTGTTCTGGCTTATGTTATAGCAGCTATAAACTGTTGTTCTCTTACCACCCTCTATTTTTTTTGTCTCTCTTGAAGACGAAAAAAAAAAAGCAGCTTATCATGTTACCAAGAAACCGGAAAGCACAAAGTCCTGAAGACTTTCCTGTGGCGGAAAAACTCTGACCGTTGCAAAGCGCTGACACCGGAGACTCCTTCATCTCCTTACAGAATACTTCACCATATCAATGGTTATAGGGTTTTTTTGGGTTAAATAACAGCACGTTTCTAAATCCGTTCTTTAGATTATGTGGCGTGTCTGCCGTACGAGTGCTTGTGTATCAGCTGTTACTGAGGAAAAGATAATGTATGTAGAATGAGCGCGTTCATGGAGATTATTTGTATCATTTATATTACAGCTGGAGCTACTATCAGAGCTGCTGTTACAGGGAATTAAACAAAACCTTCTGATTTGAGAATCCAGTATGCAGTAAACAGGATGTTGTGGGTTTGCCACCTGTAGTTGTCTGGTTAGGTCAGCTGGTGAAGTTTGTATGGATCTCAAGCTTAACCTTTTTGTGAAAGTCGCTGGTTAAGTGGTAGCTCAGTGGAACGTTCTTTGTCGATGATCATAAGGTTGTTTATTCAAATCCTAGGACTTGCAGGACATTAGTAGAGCCTTAAGCAAGGCCCCGTAACCCTCATCCTCACCACGATACTCTATTACAGCTGACCCTGTGCTCAAATCGGTGAAGGAATGTTTACCAGGCTTCGTTGAATCCATTCAGTTGAATCCTGAGACCAAACAGCAGAAAGTAATCGGAAGCCTTAATCTTTTAAAGTCCTGTGATTATAGCAACAATAGCAGTTCGGGCAGCAGTTGCGGTCGAACTGGTTACAGAAGACTTTGGGTTAAATTGGTGATGCGCAGAAACACAGACAAAAATATTGTTGTACAACCATCACAACGTGTTGAAACACGTTGAGCAAAATGAAGACACCAGTCAGAGTAACGTCTTTTCTTGCAATCTGGTGCCATGAAAGAACAGCATAGCTAACAGCCAAATAGTAGCGAAAAGCTTGCGTTTGGTCGTGGTTTGCAAACACAGTAGTTGTTGCGCTGTCTAACGTGTCCTCTCCCCGGGAATTCGAGTACTCTGGGACATGCTCGTGCTCGAGTGTGAGAATTTCCACTGCCTCCGTCTCTATTTTATTTTATTCATCTAGCCTAGTCACGGAGTCACTGAGTTGGTATAGAAATGGAAAACCGAAGTCCCGGACACGTCAGGCTGCAGATAAGAAGGAAGGAGCCCACTGGAACGAAGCATCACAAGAAAGTCAGACTGATGACACACTGCTGCTGCTGTCACTGTAGAGAAGGACAGAGCTGACTGAAGTGCCTCAGAGTTGCATCATTAATACTGACGCAAGAATTACGTTCATAAGACAGCCATGGACTTGATGAAAACAGTTGGCGTAAAGGGTAATAATGCTGCTTTGCATTATAGGTATACAAACTCGTACACGGTGATGTATATTATCGATGTGTAGCTTTAGCACTGTTGAATTCTCCGTTCTGATTTATGCTGATTCATTTTCAATAACAGCACTTTGTACATTTATATTAATATGCTCGTTATAATACGTTATTGTTTCTATAGTAACAACATACACATGGACTTACATAGTCGACACGCCATAGAAAGACAAAAACGTGTAGTTGTTGATGATGGTAATGTTTTCGGTGATTTATGGAAGGAGTCTCCAGTGTCAATCTGAGGTAAAGCTGTAAGTAAGTTTTCTGCCACAGAAGATTAAATATAACTATAAATGGATAAAAAGTGCATGTTGTTCTTTTCGGTATAAGTGTAATAAAGCACTTTAGGGCATGCTGTTATAGGAAAATAATCCATCCTGTCACACCACCTTGTTGATTATTTTTCCTATAACAGCACGCTCCTGTCCTGTTTTATTCCTTACAGTTATAAATAGTTACACACAGATATAACGGCGCTTTCCGTCATTAGTTTTTTTTTCTGTCCCAAATTCTGGAAGATCCAGGTAGAAGGCACTGCACGTTCCTGGATCTGTCTGTACTTACACTGGGTCTGAATTATACAACAGTTATCCTGGTTCTCGTCCACTAATTTGATTGGTCGAGCAGTGATCCAGGAGTGCTTATATTTACTATAACTGCATTCGTTACAGTAGGCGTTTTTTTTTTCTTTCCCTGAATTTCTGGCTGCTGAATACTGTTCTTTTTTTTTTTTTTTTTTTTATTCATGTTTTTTAAAATTGGCATAAAAGTGCTGGAAGTAGACGCAAAGTACTGTGTGTGACATAGTTGTTTACACGCTACTTCGCTACTTCAAAATAATCGGTAGCAATATTACCCTGATATTGTGACCGTGTCTTATTTCTCGAATTAGAAACATTTGTGCATGTTAAATATTTCTTTTTTTAATGAGCAGGCAGCCAGAAGATGGACAAAGAGGTGGAACAAACTCGACATCACGCATATTTAATGATAAGCATTCCTCCAGCTTGTATTTATTTATTTATTTGTTTGTTTATTTGAAATAGAAGAGAGTACAGATCCCTGTTTCTGAGCCTCTCAAATTTGTGTTAAAGTTCTCCTGGGCGAGCTTCGCCCGAAGAGAAAAGAATCGTGAAACTCACGTCCCTCATCATTCAAGTTAATCTGCTTTTTCCCTGGAAGAATATTAATCTCGTTCGGTCCGAGCTGCTCCAGGCTTGCGTGTAGCAGCCTACAGTAGGAGGCAATCGATTTCTTTCTAACAGTGTAAATGACTTTATGAAGTGATGTGCGCACTTTCAACTACGCTGAAGTATAAATCAGCCTTTAGTAGGCTTTCAGAATTATTTTCTACTCATCGCTATCTTTTCTGTTGACGTACTCGCCGCCCATGGCGTTGAAATAAACATCCTACTTCCTGACAAAATCTAAAATATGGCTGTCCGTTTTGTATTACCCTTTTGTGTCAGGGCTGGGACGTGTCTGATTCTACGCAGTAAAAGTCAATAACTTGCTGTCGAAGTGACAGACTGACGCTGTGGCCTCTCCTCTCGCCTGCGGCTGAGTTGTGAGCGGGGCTGACAATAAGAGCTCTCTTCTGAGAAGCAAAAAGAGGAAGTTTTGCCGTGATTTGAGTGCTGCGGCCTGCTGGACTGCTGCTTGATCTGCTTTAGTAATATCCAGACTTAAGCAGACATTTATGTAATGTTTATGGAAGGAGTCTCCAGTGTCAGCGCTTTGTAACAGTCGGCGTTAAAGCCGTAACTTGACCTTTTTTCTACAAAAAACGAGTGAGTTTGCACTTTGCAGACTGTATAGAGCTGCTGTAATGTCAGGGATATCAGGACTGAATGTTCCACAACATTAAATGTGACTATAAACAGATAAAAAGGGAGGTGTTGTTCTTATAATAAGAAAAAAAAAATGTTGTTGGCAAATTCCTGTTGTGTAAGAGGAATAAAACACTTCAGGATGTGCTGTTATTGGAAACTAATCAACCTGTCATCACACCGCTGAATCGTTGATTTTCCTGTAACTGCACGTCCTGCCATCCGTGTAGTGTATAAACGTGGTGTTTATTTTTCATTTCTTGATGGAGTTGCAACGTGGTCACTTTAATAGAAATAATTATTAATTGCAGCTATGGACTATTGTGATAAAAAAGTAAACTGCAGCGATTTGCAGATGAGTGTTAAACAGTAACTTGTACCACTTTGTGGTCCTCCATGTTGTACGCCAAATCCCAGCCAGGCGTGCTGACTCTGCTTTTCCCTCACACTCCTGCTCCAGGGAATCCCAGCATTCCTCTCGCTTCAGACTTGTGATGTGACCTGCACACACCCGACTCGCGTGAAGACGTCTGGCTGCTGCTTTTGCTCTCCGGATATAATGTGGCCAGCTCACATTCCTCACATAGCCGCTAGGCGACATGCCAAAGCAGACCTGCTGATCTGAGCAGCTTACACACCAGCTGTTGTAGCAGATGTGAACCTGAAGGTTTAAATGTGTGTAGCTGTGTCGTAATAAACCCCCGAACCTACTGTAAATACGTGATATAGGACGAATAAAAACATCTCTAAAATTGACCCTGATTTTAATTAACATTTTGTAAATAAATGTTGCACGGCTTTTTATTTAAACTATTAACTGTGGTGATGTTGAACATCTTTCTTACTTCAGTTCATCCACTTGTTTTATAAAAAAAGCTGTTTCTTCTTTACCTCAGCTCACTCGGTTCGCGTCGGTCTTCTTTACCTCAGCTCGCTCGGTTCGCGTCGGTCTTCTTTACCTCAGCTCGCTCGGTTCGCGTCGGTCTTCTTTACCTCAGCTCGCTCGGTT